>APFE031513890.1:70821-130778 GCA_000404065.3 Pinus taeda | reverse complement strand
AAATCTCTGGACCCTTCTCTAAATGCATGAGAAGGGTTTAAATACTACTAACTAATTAACTTAATTACATAAATTTAGGATACGGTTTTAAATGACCGCCCTCCTGATAAAGCAAAACTATTTCTAAAAATTGGATCTAATTCTAAACTATTTCTGTATTTGCTCCTTAGTGCTGCAAGCACGCAACATTCGCCATGGGAAGAGTTGGCTGGTTGCCTTCCGTTTTCGTTTGAACTATGAAAATAGAAATAACAAGCGTTGGCACCACTTTCTGGTAAACTAGAAGATATTTTCGAGAATCTTCCTCTTGCTAGGTGTATTCACTGTGTGTATACTTGGTAATGACCCAGATTTCCCTTAAAGTGATTCTACTTTTGCTATTTCGGTTTCCGACCTTGCGGATGACTGAAAAAGTTAGGGACTTTACTCTCTGAATAATTTTCTGCATCGAAAATTGCCTCCGTTCTTCATTCTGGGCTTTTCTAGTGGCTAAGCTTCAGGGTTTTTGTAAACATGCTGCTTTTGTGCGTCTTTAATTCTGAGCTTTAGGTGGCTTATTGACATCAACACCTATTGAGTGATACTCTGCAATCTGTGGTCCTGTCGCATGCGGCATCCGTTTTTGAAGGGATTTCTTCTCTGTTCTCCGAGCATTGACGCTTTCCCCTTTTCCTTAGATGTTTCCTGCACATTGATTTATGTTATTTCTTGTCTTACAGTTTACGCAAAGGAAAAGAGTAGTGATAATAAAGATTGACATGAGAGATTTAAGCTCCTATGAATGCATAATCATGACATCTGTAGCGAACTGACTCTTCGAAAAACACGAGACTGTCCTTCCTGAATATTTTGGCATGCAATCATTAATTTCTTTTTAAGGCGCGCGCACAATTTTGGTTAACGGACAGCTTTCCATTGAATACTGCGCCGAGGAAAATTTGCGATGGGCGATTTCTGCGACTCGCATCGCAACATCGCGGGTCGCATCGTTAAGATGTGTTATCGTAGAAATTATGATCGCGAATTTTCGCAAATCGCATTTATCGCAAATCGCAGCATCGCAGATTGCATTTATCGCAGATCGCAACATCGCAGATTTAGTCGTTTTAGTCATTGTGTGCTACTTATGCGATGTTGCGATATGCGACTTCACATATCGACCGCCGAAGATTTCTTAAGTTTTTTCATTTGAGGGTGCTTCATAATGAATGCGATGCGATGAATTTCGCGTTGCTTCTTCGTAGTTTACTATGCTCATAAGAAAAACATTTCATTCTTTCGATGCGATAAAGTTTTAAGGAATCAAATACAAAAATGTTCATAAAACTGTTTGTTTGGATTTTTTATTAAGGGTCCCCATTTGCTTGGTGTTATTGCTAATATCAAACAAAGAGGGGGGTTGTTGGTGGCCACAACAAGAGGTAATGTGCCAAGCATTGGTCTTAGCGACGTTGGACTTCACAAAAATCTTTATTGTGGAATTTGATGCCTCAGGATGTGGAATTGGTGTTGTTTTAATGCAAGAAGAAATACCCATTGCTTTCGAAAGTCGTCCAATAAAAGGAAAGTATTTACACAAAGCTATTTATGAGAAGTAAATGTGGGAAATACGACATGCACTTAAGAAATGGCGAGCCTACCTAACAGGAAGACACTTAAATATAACAACAGATCATGATAGTCTTAAATACTTTGTAAAACAAAGATTATCTTCAGATGAGAAACAAAAATGGATCACAAAGCTGCTGGATTATGACTTTGAAATCATCTGCAAAAAAGGGAAGAAAAATGTTGTGGAAGATTCACTCTCAAGAAAGGATGAGGATGTGGAAGCATTGCTTTGCGTCATTTCTATTTGTTGACACTACGAATTTTAGATATGCCAACAAAGGGAACCAACCTGGTCGTAGATCCCAATTAGATCCGATTTCGTTTTGGGTTGCTAGTTCCAACGGGTTTTAAAGGATCCCATAAACTATTATGGGTGTTGAAAGATTGCTTCCCGGAAGAAGACTTCAATTAAATCAACAAAAGAAACAACTAACCTATATGCACTATCCTCTACCTATACTGATTCTACCTACTTGTGTTAATCTTAACTACTCTAACCTATCCTGCAGGAGCCTAATTAAAAGAGATTAAACATCATATATGGATTCCAGGTCCCAATGAATCAATTACTAGGTTCTTCGATGAACAAGGTTGTATTTAAGCTTAATTGCAGTCTAACCATTCGTAAAGGAATACACATTCCTTTTCCTACAAATCAAACTTGCAACTGAAGTTTAATATGGTTTCGAATAGGAGCCTGCTCATGAATTAACCATGATAACGAATTATATTTGGATAACAAAGACTAGTCATAAACTGTCTGTCATTACTATGCACAAAACAAAACATATATCCTCATGCCAACGACAATACTCTCATTCTTAACATAAAATCTGAAACTGCGAAAGGCTTCTTCTTGACCAAAACAATCTTTTCTATTAGCATAATAAAATTGACCCCTCTTCTGCCAAAAAAAATTCCCTTACCCATATCTAGAGGTAATACTTATGCAACAAGAAAACTAACCCTCGGTCTACCATGACTTTCCACCTTCCTATTCTTTTCAATATACAAATTAAAATATACAAACATAGAACGGTCAATGAAACCACTGACATGTCAAGGCCACATTTCCTGGAGCGTTTTATTTCTTGGAGAAAATGAATGGATGCCGACGGAAAGAAGAATGACTGCAAGCCATCTCTTCACACCTGTATCGACTAAATGTTATTCCTTGTTATTTCGTGAAGGCAAATGAAGACATTTCACTCATCATTGAACATCTGGCATGATTTAAGGTGTATCTGGAGGTAACAACAACTTGATGGATTTGCGCTGTTAGGAGTACCTCCACTTAACATAGAGTGTGCCTCTATTATGCACCGTGGTGGTTCCATATCCCTTTCTTGCAGAGTATGTCTTTGCAATATCAACATTGGTGGTGCAGAGGTGTCATTTAGAGTCCCCAAAGCGACATAAGAACTCTTATACCAACATCTATTCTACTTCCTGTCTTCTCAAAATTTTAGGACATCCTACCCCATTTTATCCCAAAGCCAAGACACATGGCAGTGAAAATCCAGCTGGTAGAGGTATCATGTGGACTAGGCATGTTGTTCCTACGATGATCATTCATAGGCTACATTACTTTCTCGAATTTTATTACCACTTCACAATCCCTTTGCATCTTTCGTTGCAGCCCTTCATGATGCTTATGCATTAGATCATCAACCTTGCTTTTTTTCTCTTGGTCCTTGCATGCATGAATGATCAACATTAGCTATGATTATGAGAGATATGACAGAAACACCTAAAACAAACCTTACCTTCATAAAAACTTTCATAAAGAGATAGACTCTACAACTAGGGGTTATATGAGTCCTTTCAGCTCTAAATCTCAAGAGGGCACGATGATTTTTTGGGGGCTGATGATTAAAAATGGATTGCAACCATAATTAATAAACCATTGAACCATTCAGCTTTGAGGACATAATTCCATCTGACAACTACGATTATCATTTAAAGAGATGAAAGATCAAACTTCTCAAGGGACCCATTCAAATTTTCCCACAGAGCAGGTTTTAATAGGGTGGTGGTTGTGGCCACAACAAACTCTACAAGTGCTATTCCCTGGAGGGAACAACAAAAAACACTCCAAAAAGGTGTTTTTCCCTAGAGGAAACAACAAAAACACTCGAAAAAATGTTGTTCCCTTTAGGGAATAGAATTAGTTACTTTGTAAAACAAATCAACAAAAAGAATAACAAAGTAAAATTTATTTGTCACCTACGGAAGAGCAGTGGTTGACCATACTAACCAGCAGTGTTTTAATCACAACTCCTTTGTTTTTGGTCTGATTCGAGTGATTCAAAAGCCAAATGAGAGCTAATTCAAAGTTATATCACCAATAGAAACATGTTTTGAAAATGCCATGATATGATATGCCAATTTTACTTAGAACAACCTGCATAACATAGTCATTTTCGATTTCCCCACTTAGAACAATAGTGGATATTTTAAGCATAGATTTTTTATTTTATGATGGATTCCAATGATTCAAATTGGAAATGAAAGTAGATTCATTTATTTATCTCCAATAGAAATAGGTTTTGAAAACAAAAAGAATTTATATGGTGGTCGTTGTGGCCACAAAAAAATGGCGAACCGTTGGGCGAACTAGTTATCTCTGATACCAAATAAACTTTGATCCGTAGAACATCAGGGTATTAAGATAAAATTGAAATTAAAACTGTATAGATGGACAAACACGGGTTCCACTTCAGCATTAATTACTTTAGGCAGGATAAAGACAAATAACTTCTACTTACTGATAGGGTTTTGACAGGCATTCTCCAATGGTCATATTATGGGATTTATTGACCCTCCTTTACTATTTTCTACTTTCAAAATCCTTCTGGGGCCATCACTGGTTTGTCAATACCTATTTAGGTGTGTACCTTAGCTCTTTATTGTGCATCAAGCTTGATGAATATATGTAGATATGTTTATCCACACTTTATGTAAGAATTTTTTGTGCTATACTTTTATATGATCGAACGGGTCACAATCATGGATCATGCCATATTTTTAAACCGCTTAAGAAAGGTTGGGCTTGCTATGTCAATCGGTACTCTGAGTTTAGCAACAGTCCCTACTCCAATCGGCTTCCCAAACAACCTGTCCTTCTAGATTGGCACAAGGACTTGACATTTTAGTTTATTTTAAATAAGTCCTTCCAGTTTCAGGCACAAGGACTAGAGCACAATTAAATTTGCCACAGGATATACGACATTGAGCTTAGCCCATGAAAGGAGGTTTACTTGTAGATGGGAGATATTGGAAATTTAGTGTGGTGGATGGAACCAATAAGAATGACTGCAAATATCATAGGAAAGTATAGGATAGGTCTAGGTGGGAGTTTTAAAAAAAAATGCAGTGTTCCGCCATGCCAATCCAACCATGGTTACACATTTTTTCGTTTTATAGAGATGTCCCTACATGCTTTAGGTATCTAGATTATCAACGGACCCTACCTAGTTCCCAACAGATGCCAATGAGTGACTTCGATTTGAAATTTACTGCTAATTTTCCAGTTCTCATGGGCTCATCTAAGGTTCATTCAACTTGCAAGGTAATAATGAATTTAGGATCTGCAGACTTATCAGCAGGTTAATGAGGGAAGAAAAAGCTGAAGGTAGCGAATGAGGGCGATGAGAAGAGAGTTATTAAAGGTGAAAACAAGATTGAAAGACCAAAATTAATTGGCTAAAAAGGACTGGAATTCAAAATAGAAGGAAGATAAACTTTGCGGGAAAAACAAGAACAAAAAAAACGAAAGTATAACTAAGCTATCAACAAAACAAAGTGAACCCTAACCTACTCAAGAGATAACCACCATGTGGTGACTACTGGAAGTATCTCTTAAGATGTTGGCCATTAATAGGGAGTTTTTCGGTTTCTCCCTGTAAAGTTTTCAATCAGTAGGTTCCCTGACCAATTTTTTCCTCAACTTGGAACAGGCCCAGCCATAAGTGTTGGAATTTCGTGTGCTTACCTTTTGGCTCACTCAACTTGTCCCATTTCAGGACAAGCTCTCCGAATTGGTAATCTTTATCTCCTGCCAGATGGCGATCAAACTATCTCTTCACAATCATTTGGTGATTCCTTAACTTGTTTCTGGCATTATCTCTCAATTCCTCCAACCTCACCAGTTGGTTGATCCTCTTTTGAAGTAAGGCTGAAGGGATCCCTCACGAGGCTTCGGAGAGCTGTAAAGAGGGAAGGGTAATGTTGGGAGGCAGGATGGCTTCCTCTCCATAGACGAGGAAGTATGGGGAGTTTCCTAATGCTACTTTTGGGGTGACCCTATCTTCCCAGAGGGAATTTGTTAGAGCGTTGTGCCAATTCCTCTGGTTGTCGGCGACATATTTATGGATTATGCGGATGAGGTTTTCATTTGAGGACTCAGCAACTCCATTTCCCTCGGGGTAATAGTTTGATGAATATCTTATGCGAATTGATTTATCGATAGCAAATTCAGTCAATTTTAGTGATGAAAAATAAGAAGCATTATCAAATATAAGAGCGTTAGGGATGCCAAACCTGTTGATGATAAATTTCTCAATAAAAGATATTACCTCATCCTCGTTAACCTTCCGAAGCAGGATGGCTTCAGTCCATATCGTGAATTAGTCGGTTGTCATAAGTATATACTTATGCTGTTGTGAATAGTTCAGAGTGATCTCACCTATGACATCTAGGCCCCATTGCTTGAACGGGCGATAAATCATAACAGGCCTTAGGGGAACGACTGGCTTTCTTTCTCGCCCTATAGCAGTTTGACACACCTTGCACTTCCGAGCGTATGCATGCGAGTCTCTAAACACTGTAGGCCAATAATACCCAGCTCTTAATATTTTGTGAGCAATGGTATCTCCACCATAATGACCATCTGTTGGGCCATTGTGCATTTCTTTCAAGACATGATCAACGTCATCCTTTTCCAAACACCTCAGCCAAACTCCATCATAATTTTTCCTGTATAATGTGTCATTGGCCAAGTGATACTGATTAGATTTTAATTTGAGTGCTCTTCTTCGTGATGCGTCCATGTGCTCAGGACATGACCCTCATATTAGATAAAAGCGTATGTCATAATACCACGAATTAGAGTCCAATGGGACTTCCAATATTTTGCACTCATATATTAACATTTCGTTGTCCCATTCGGGCTCTTCCTTGAATGCTACTTGAGCATTCTACACACATTAAGTTTCTGGTTCCTCTAACATCCATTCTTTACTTGCCATGGCTTCTGCTGCAGGCTTACATAACCCCTGCCCCCAAACTATGTTTGATGGCTTAATCTCAAGGTCGTATTCCTGAAGAGTCGTTATCCAGTTCCCTCTCCATTCTCCTGTCTCCCTCTGCATGAAGAGGGTCCTTACAGCAGGGTGGGGAATGATCACCTTGGTCTTGGCCTTCAGTAAATAAGGGTAGAAATGTTTCACAGATTTAAAAACCGCAAAACCTTGTTTCTCCACGTCAGGGTAATTCAGTTCTGCTCCCTGAAGATTAGAGATCATATAAGAAATGGGGACTTCATTGCCGTTATCATTTTTTTGGGTGAGGATTGCGGCATATGAAACATCAGAAGTGAAAGTGTACATGAGGAATTCCTTGTCAAAATTGGGGCTAACCAATGCAGGAGCTTCTGCGATGGCCTCCTTAATTTGTTGAAACAATCTCTTAGCTTCATCACTCCACCTATACACGACGTCTTTCTTCATCATCAGCTGAATGGGATGCACTATTTCCGCTAAGTTTGAAACAAATTTGCTAACGAAATTAATCTTCCCAAAAAAAGATTGCATTGCTCTTTTATTTGCAAGAGGTTGTATTCTCATGATGGTATCTATTATTTCAGGATCAATAATAATTCCTTCCTTGGAGAGGATATGATCCAGTATCTTCCCTTTTGTAACTGCAAAAATGCTCTTCTTGGGATTCAAATATATTCTGTACCTTTGCCTCTTTCGAAAATCTGTTTCAAGTGATAAGTATGATCCCTTTTGTGACAAGAATACACAATAATGTCGTCCATGTAAACCACTATTGATCTGTTAATCAATCCTCGGAAAGCTATGTCCATAGCTCTCTGAAATGTGGCGCTTGCATTAATAAGTCCAAACGACATTTTACGATATGCGTAGGTCCCCCATTTAGTGTTGAAGGTTGTCTTAAGTTGATCTCCATTCGACACCAACACTTGATTATATCCCAAAAACCCATCCAATAGGGACAACATTTTAGACCCAGAAACGCATTGAAGAATGTGTTCGATAGAAGGGACATGATAGTTATCCTTCTGTGATGCTCTGTTTAGGTTTCTAAAATCGATACATAATTTGATGTCTCCATTTTTTTTCTTACTGGCACAAGATTGGCTATCCAGTGGGTGTGCCTGACCGGAAAAATGATTTTAGCATCAAACACTTTGTTTAATTCTTTCTTTACTAATGATTCCAGGCTTGGATGCATCTTATGAAGCTTTTGCTGGTAGGACTTAACATCCTTTTCCAAAGGAATTACATGCTGCATGATGCTGATATCAAAGGTTTTTAAGTCACCATATGTCCATGCAAAAACATACTTGTACTCTTTAAACAACTTAACAAACACAACCTTTTCTTATGGAGAGCATCCTAAGCCCAAATTAACATTTTTTGGGTCTTTTTCGTTTCCAAGGTAGACCAACTCATACTTCATGGATGAGCTATGTGTTTTGCAGTTAGTCGACTTTTTAAATTTATCATGTAGGTCATAAAAGTGCTCCATCTTGACAACTCACTTGCGAATTATATGGGACTAATCCTTTTCCCCATCTTCACTCTCATTCATAAGCCCGTCATGCTATTTTTCATCAATAAGTGCATTTTTGAATGTCTTTTCACAATGCAGGAACTCAAGTATTTACTCATCACCTTCGAATACCTGCCAATTTGAGATGTTATCAGGTACGGATGGTCTGAAAATCAATTCAACATAATATTTATTCTTGTTTAATCTAAGTTCAAGAAAAAGTTTTGAAGCCATACCAGCCATTAGATCGGCATCTTGGTTTTGCCCTCAAGGTATGTATGTGATATTAAAAGAATCAAAACTATCAATTAAGCTCCATACCTCATGTTGGTATCTTACCAGGTGTGGCGAATTGCAATGTATCCTTTTCCTTACTTGGTCGACAATTATCTGTGAGTCACCAAAAACTTTAAGATTTTCCACCTTCATGTCAATGGCTTTCTTCAGGCCTTGCCGCAAGCCTTCATACTCTACCATGTTGTTGGTGCACATGAACTCCACCGACTGGCCATCAAATGTTGGTTCCCTTGTGGGTCAATGAGAATGCTCCCAGCACCTGTGCTCTCTATTAAGTTAGAGCCATCAAAGTAGAGTGTCCAACATATAGAGTCTAATGTTACATCAATTGAACTACTTTCTACGAAATTAGTCCAATCATCTACTATAATACATGATAGTTCATCAGTTGGACTACAGGGGAGAGCTTCCAACTGTGTGTTTGTTGTAGTTTCTTCAACTGTCTCTGCATGGAATTCTCCAAAATAGGTTTCCATGGCACAAATGTCGAGACTATAATTCCCAAGGATAGAGTTGGTAAACATTACAGGTTCATTGGGGTCATTTAATTCTGTCACTACATACTTCATGTATCTTTCTCGATCAACTCTCAGGATATCACCTTTTCCTTTCTGAGGCAACAAAAGATGGGACCGATTAGTTGAGAAATATCCATTCAAATTTGTTGACCAGTCCCTATTAAGAAGCATTCCATATGCCTCAGGTATGTTGACTACCACTATGTCAATGACTTGCATGTACTGTGGTTTGCTAGTCATTTGAATCAACACATATTTCAATTCTCTAATTACTTTTACAATCATTCTGTCCAGTTACATAATTCGAGTTCCATTTTTCTTGGGCATTGCATGAAGTCTTTTAGCAACAACGTAAGGCATAATAGTGGACGAGGCATCAAAATATAATAGGAAATTGTGTACATTCATGTTGAAGATTTCAAATGTGATAAGGAAAGGTGGAGTCATGAATTTTGATTTCCTTCCTATCATGGTTGCACTAAAATCTTGGGGTGTCCAATTCATTTTTGACAGAGTGGCCTCCATGGCTGATGGCGTTAGGGATGTACTGGAGGTACTAACGAGTTTGGACATCGAAGTTTTGGTTTGACAACTCAGATTGGTGAGAGATTTGCAATTCCGTTCATTCATAGCTTTCAAAAGAAAATATCTCTACTACGTTAACTTTAACAAATCGAAGTACGTGATATTAGCTTGAGATTTCTTAAGATCATCCACAATGTTGTAATCAATGTTATAAATGGGGTGGGGTAGAGTAAATATACTGGTCTTGCCACTCTTAGGTGGGAATTTACCATTTTGAGTTGCATTCATTGCATTTGGTGATGTATTATCCTTCTCTAGATAGCTCACGACTAGAGTACTCTTGGAATTACCACTAGGTTTATTCTTCTCAATAGGAGCCTTGGGAGAGGATGCCTTCAAAGGGTGAACATCTCTCTTTGTCTGGTCTATAGGCTTCATCACATCCACAAGTGGCCCTTTACTTCATGTGTGGATTTCATTAGTTTGAATTTCTTCTATACTATCTTCTTCATCATCGTTCCCATTTGCATAGAAATATCACAGTACATTGACTTGAGATGCCTTGTCCCTGGGATCTTCTACTTCATAATCTTCCTCATGTTCCTGTTCTTTCCCCAGATCTGCTATAGGTTCTTCTTTGGTAAGAAGTGATCCGATAAGAGCCAGGTCTTCCATATTTAAAATCCCTTCATTAGGTGGAGTAGGCAATGCAGGTTGAATATGACCACCTTCTGTCTTCTTGCAACAGAAAGGTTTGAAGGATTTTCTGTTGTTATTATTTCCTCCACTCCCATTTGTACTCTCTCCAAAATTTATTTTCATATCGATGACTGTGTTCGTCAATTTCTTAATGATCCGATGCAAACCTTCCACATTTGTGGTGTCCTTTTCTTTGATCTTAGCTGCTTTATTATCACTCCCATTATTCTTCTTTGATGATTGAGAGGCTTTCTTTTCTTTGGTCGTATGATGACATGCTATGAGACTGATCATTTCATTCTCAACTTTTACTACTTCATCAAAGACACCCTATAAGGTTTGTGCATTATTCCTTTTGACCCACATCGTAGTAGGGACGGGGAGAGTAGTGATGTAGAATTCCATGAGCACCTCATCAGTAGGTCTAGCGTTAGCCGAGATTTTGTTGAATAAAGTGTTGAACCAGATGTTAAAATCCTTGACCTTTTCTTTGGTTTCCATTTTTAAATGTGATTGTTCTAAAACTAAGTCCGTAGGTGTCTTATCATCACCAAACTTGTCTAAGAAGGCCCGCTAAAAAGCATCCCACGAATTGATCGATCCTATTCTCAGGCTAAAGTACCATGTGGATGCTGCACCAATTAGAGTAAAAGGGAATAAGAGACATACCACATCCTCATCGGCTACCCCAAACATGCGCACAGTTAGGAAGAAAGAGTGGATATGGTTATTAGTTGTGTCTCCCCGCTCAATGTCGAATTTGGGTAATACTCTTTCTGCGTTCTTGGATAAGGCATGTTGTTGCCCAGGTACTGCTACAACATCCTATGCAAGCCAGGGAGGGAGTCCTCCTAGAGGGGGTGGGGGTTGATTCCCACCTGGAGGAGGCGGTGGAGATTGATTCCCACCTGGAGGAGGAACGTTAGCCATAGTATGATTTGGGATGTTTTGGTTAAGGGTTTCCTCTCGACGTTCTTTGTTAGGATTTTCCAAATCAAGCTAGGGGTGCCTGTTTCCTTGATTTCCTGAGCACGAATCACCTCTAGAGAGGGGATCCTCAGGAATTTCCTCCCAAGGAGTATCGATACTTTTCAGGGACTCTAACATAATATCTTCAAGAGAAAGGGTTGCAGATGTCTCTTCGTTTATGGGAAAGATCCTTGGCTTTCTTTTAGCGGTCAGACATAAAGAATGACATATGGGGAGCTGAGAGAGGGAATGAGTGTAAGCACAAGTAAGTACTCTGACTGGTTTTTCCTGAGTGATAAGATACTCTCACAATCTCTCTTCCTTGGGTGACCCAAACACGGGACTTAGAGTGACATCTGTTTCTTCAAAATGAGGCTCTTCCAAATGGGTGGAAGGATCTTTTCGACCTTTACGATCCATACATTAATCTTTTTGAATCCATGCACAACACTTATAGATGAAAACTTGAAAATCTGTGAATAGAGGTTAGGCCCTCCTTCTAGCGCCAAATTTGTTGACACTACGAATTTTTGCTATGCCAACAAGGGAACCAACCCGATCGCAGACCCCAATTAGATCTGCTTTCGTTTTGGGTGGCTAGTTCCAACGGGTTTTAAAGGATCCCATAAACTATTATGGGTGTTGAAAGATTGCTTCCCGGAAGAAGACTTCAGTTAAATCAACAAAAGAAACAGCTAACCTATATGCACCATGCTCTACCTATACTAATTCTACCTACTTGTGTTAATCTTAACTACTCTAACCTATCCTGCAGGAGCCTAATTAAAAGAGATTAAACATCATATATGGATTCCAGGTCCCAATGAATCAATTACTAGGTTCATCGATGAACAAGGTTGTATTTAAGCTTAATTACAGTCTAACTATTCGTAAAGGAATACACATTCCTTTTCCTACAAATAAAACTTGCAACTGATGTTTAATATGGTTTCGAATAGGAGTCTGCTCATGAATTAACCATGATAACTAATTATATTCGGATAACCAAGACTAGTCATAAACTGGCTGTCATTACTGTGCACAAAACAAAACATATATCCTCATGCCAACGACAATACTCTCATTCTTAACATAAAAACTGAAAGTGCGAAAGGCTTCTCCTTGAACGAAACCATATTCTTTATTAGTCTAATAAAATCAACCCCTCTTCTACCAAAAAAAGGTCCCTTACCCATATCCATAGCTAATACTTATGCAACAAGACAATTGATCCTCAGTTTGCCATGACTTTCCACCTTCCAGTTCTTTTCAATATACAAATTAAAATATACAAAAATAGAACGTTCAATGAAACCACTGACAAGTTGAGGCCAAATTTGCTGGAGCATTTTATTTCCTGGAGGAAATGAATGGATATCGACGGAAAGAAGAATGACTGCAAGCCATCTCTTCGCACCTGTATCGATTGAATGTTATTCCCTATTATTTCCTGAAGGAAAATGAAGACACTGCGCTCATCATCGAACATCTGGCATGATTTAAAGTGTATCTGGAGGTAACAACAACTTGATGGATCTATGCTGTCCGGAGTACCTCCACTTAACATAAAGTGTGCCTCCATTATGCACTGTGGCAGTTCCATATTATTCCTGTCTTGCGGAGTATGTTTGTGCAATATCGACATCAGTGGTGCAGAGGTGTCATCTAGAGTCCCCAAAGCGACATAAGAACTCTTATACCAACATCTGTTTTGCTTCCTTCCTTCTCAGAATTTTAGGATATCCTACCCCATTCTATCCCAAAGCCATGACACATGGCAACGAAAATCTAGCTGATAGAGGTATCATGTGGATTAGGCATGTTGTTCTTACGATGATCATTCAAAGGCTGCATTACTTTCTCGAATTTTATTACCACCTCACGATCACTTTGCATCTTCCGTTACAGCCCTTCATGATGCTTATGCATTAGCTCGCCGACCTTGCTTTTCTTCTCTTGGTCCTTGCTTACATGAATGATCAGCATTAGCTATGATTATGAGAGATATGACAGAAACACCTAAAACAAACCTTACCTTCATAAAAACTTTCATAAAGAGATAGACTCTGCAATTGGGGGTTATATGAGTCCTTCTGGCTCTAAATCTCAAGAGGGCGCGATGATTTTTTTGGGACTAATGATTAAAAACAGATTGCAGCCATAACTAATAAACCATTGAACCGCTCAATTTTGAAGACATAATTCCATCTGACAACTACGGTTATCATTCAGAGAGATGAAAGATCAAATTTCTCAAGGGACCCATTCAAATTTTCCCATAGAGCAGGTTTTAATAGGGTGGTGGTTGTGGCCACAACAAACTCTAAAAGTGTTGTTCCCTCCACAAAAAGAACTCCAAAAAGGTGTTGTCCCCTTTAGGGAACAACAACTATTCCCTTTAGGGAACAACAATTATTCCCTTTAGGGAACAACAGCTGTTCCCTGGAGGGAACAACAAAAACACTCGAAAAAATGTTGTTCCCTTTAGGGAACAACAATAGTTACTCTGTAAAACAAATCCACGAAAAAAATAACAAAGTAAAATTTATTTGTCACCCGCGGAAGAGCAGTGGTCGACCATACCAACCAAGAGTGTTTTAATCACAACTCCTTTGTTTTTGGTCTGATTCGAGTGATTCAAAAGCCAAATGAGAGCTAATTCAAAGTTATATCACCAATAGAAATAGGTTTTGAAAATTCCATGATATGATATGTAAATTTTACTTAGAACAACCCACATAATAGAGTCATTTTCAATTTCCCCACTTAGAACAACAATGGATATTTTAAGCCTTTTCGTTTGATGACGGGTTCGAATGATTCAAATTGGAAATGAAAGTAGATTCATTTATTTATCTCCAATAGAAACAGGTTTTGAAAACAAAAGGAATTTATTGGGTGGTGGTTGTCGCCACAACACCATTATCCAACCAGATTGGATAAACGAAGTAAGGGATGAATGCAAGAATGACGAAGAAGTGTGGGCACTCATTCAAAAGATACAACAAGATCCCAATACATCTGATACATTTAGCTGGAAAAATGATTTGTTATGGTAAAAATATCACTTATACCTATGTAAGAATTCCCAAGTCAAATAAAAGATTCTTATGGAATTACAAACCTCTCCCTTAGGAGGGTGCTCAGGATTTTTAAAAACTTACCACAGGGTTAAGAAGGAATATTTTTGGGATGGCCTTAAATCAGATATTCAAAATTTTGTGGTAGAATGTTTGGTTTGCCAAAAAAATAAAGTTGGAACAATTAAGACCCCAGGTCTATCAAAACCTTTATCCATTCCAAGCCAACGTTGGGAGAAGGTTTCAATGGATTTTATCACATGTTTACCCAAGTCTGAAGGAAAGAGTGTCATCATGGTGGTAGTTGACAAGCTTACCAAGTATACACACTTTTATGCATTATCTCATCCATTTAAATCCAATACAATTTCTACTACATTTATGGAAACAATTAAAAAGCTACTCGAAAACAAAAAGATTATTGTAAGCGACAGAGATCCCATTTTCACAGTAATTTTTTGGAGAGAATTATTTTCTTTTCTTGGTACTCAGTTAGCTCATAGCTTATCTTATCATCCTTAATATGATGGGCAAACTGAGATAGTAAACAAATGTTTTGAAGGATATCTTCGTTACTTTATATCTCATAAACATTCACAAAGGGTCAAATGGTTGCCTCTAGCTGAGTGGTGGTATAACACTTCCTTCCATACTGCAGTAACAATGACCCCATTTATGGCACTTTATGGATATCATCCACCATCCATCACATCATATTTAAGAGAAAATTCTAAGGTTCAAGCAGTGGAAGATCACATTAAGCATCAACAACAAATTCTCCAACTCTTAAAGGATAACCTCACTTTGGCACATAATAGAATGAAACGACAGACATATCAACATCACAATGAAAGAAGTTTTGATGTAGGTGACTGGGTATGCCTACGACTACAACCATATAAAAAAATGTCCCTCAAGCAATTTAAGAAGGATAATAAATTATCACCAAAGTATAATATTCCATACAGGGTTTTGTAAAAGATTAGTACTATGGCATACAAATTGGAGCTTCCTGCAGCTTCCCAAGTGCACCCAGTTTTCCATGTTTCATGCTTAAATAAGTTTATAGGTGACAAGATCCCAGTTCAAACGATATTCCCAGAACTTGACGAGGAAGGAGAAATCATATTGGAACCTGAAGAAGTCGCAGAAATAGGAAATCGACAGCTACGAAATAAATCAATTTTAGAGTATCTCATCAAGTGGAAGAACTTACCCACTGAAGATTCCACATGGGAGGATGATAATTTTATATAGAAACATCTATAACTACTAAAGCGTTGAGGACAAAACTTTTTTGAAGGAGAGGGGCATGTTAAGTCCCTATAATACTAGTGATTCTGCCATTACTATTGTCATTGTAGCCCTTATTGTTATTGTTGTACCCCTATTGTCACCATAGTATTATTATTGTGCCCCATAGAAGCCCACTATTGCTATTGTTGTTCCCTTATATTATTATTGTTATGTCGGCTTTGATTATATTGTGACCCCTTAGAATCCTATATATAGAAAGGAGGTTTTTTCATTTGAATCATCTAAGAATTGTTCATTTGTGTAATGTAAAGGAGGTTGCCCCCTCAAAGAGGCTGATTTTGAAGTCAATGCTCTATCTTTTTTTCTATTTTGTGAGCTGTGTTAGTGTCGATATCTTCATCCCTCCGTCAGAGATCAAATCCTCTTGTTGCATTGCATAGTAGGTGTCTCGCCTAGTTAGGTACATTCCATTAGGTGCATGGATCATCTGACGGTAGTGGCTTCTCCTACAGTTTCCCTCATGTCATTTACCTGCTGGTTCATGTTTATTCATCAAAAAGCATATTCAATCACCTTTTTGTCTTTAAGATTGCAAAAGTCTTTTTAGGGTTTCATTGTCATTTAGGTCTAGGGTTTCATCAAAAAGTGTTTCAAAATGTCCAATAACAACTAGCAGGCACATGAGGAGGTTCCAGTATCAATAAATTTTGTAATCAAGTGTTCAGAGATGTGTCTTTCCTCAAAACTCTGTTTTGAGGAAAAATAGAGTATTTTTGCTTTTATTGTACAAATTCATGTAATTTCATCTTCTTCATATGTAAATCATTTCATCTGTAACCTTGGTCACTTTCCCTAGCCCCAGTAGCTCCAAACCCCTGCAAAACAAGCAAAACATAAGTCATTCAGTTCATCACAAGCTCTAATAAGGTGAAAAAGTTCAAAATAGAGTTTGAAATAAAGTCATTTTCAAAACATTGTAAAAGTGGGTTTTGCCAACCAAAAAAATTAAAAGACTCATTGTATATAAGTCATTTCTTCAATTGAAAAGCTCATTTGCACTCTTGGAAGCAAAGCAAAGCCGTGTGTAGAGTGAGCAAGAGAAAGTGGGAGAAATTTGCTAAAAAATAGAGGTGCGGCGCATCGGGTAACTGGTTTTGGCGCACATAACTGGCAGGACACACATAACTGGCGCGGCGCATTGGGCTGGGATTTCCAGTGCAAATTTACACGGGCGCGGTGCACATAACTGGCGCCGCGCATTGGGTTTGATGCGCAGCGCATACAACCAACAAGCCCGAAACCTCCAATAATTCATTCCAAATCACCCAAAACGTGTGGATCATCATTTGTGCAAGTAGGTTGAGCCTATATTACTATTTTTCATCCAATTTTGGTGGTTGTTTTATGGTGGTTGTCTTATGGTGTTGGATAAGAAAATCAAACCCTACCAAAGAAAACAGTGCTAGGGTTTGTATCAATTATTTGGCTGCCAAGTTATTCCCTCACCTCACCACTCCCTTACTCCATTTTTCCCTTGATTTCCCTATTCCCTAAATTCACACATTCCTAAAACATCATCTATTCCTACCCCAATTCCCATTTCCCAAAATCCCGAATAAAAATTCCCAAACCCTAGTCCTATACCAAAAACTCCTAAATCATTCCCTAATTCCCTATTTCCCTAACTAAACCCTATCCCAACAGTCCCCAAAATCCTTCATTTTTCCCTCCCTATACAGTCCCTTATATCACTCTTCCCTTGGTGGCAAAAGTCAAAACACATCATCAAGACAGCTCAAGACAGTTCAACACATCATCACCCACTTCTCATCAAGACAGTTCAATCACTAGCAGAGATGGAATCTGATCCCTCATACGATTATGAAGAGGAGACACACACTGACTCACCTACAGAGGTACATGCACCCATGAGGCCTCATAGAGGTGGCAAACATATTAGAGAAGAACCAACCACTCTTGTTGAATTACAGCCCTGCCCTCTCGCCATCTCTTGTTTTCAGCACCAGTCCTGTTATGAATTTTGTGAGAAGGTTGCTAGCATTCAGTTTCATCATGAGTTGGCTCGTTTATTTGTGCTGCATTTACATGATGGTCAAGCCACTCTAGCTGGTGTCACTTTCACATTAACACCAGAATCTATTTCACTAGCAACTGGTATTCCCAACATTGGAGAGCAATGTAACAAGAGGTAGCAAATTGACTGGCAGCATTATGAACCATACATCAAGCTCGGTTTTTTGAGATAGCTCAAGAGAGTTTTTCCTTTTCGGTACCTCAAAGATTCATATGCTCCTTTAATGAAATTGATTATGAAGTATTTCAGCTGTGAGGGTTGGTTCTCCCGTTTATATGCTTATCATATCCGACTGTTGATGCATTTTACTAGGGTGAGGATGATGAACATCCCTCACTTCATGTGCCGAAATATTGGGAAGATGACCACTTTAGTACATCACAAAACTCCTCAGCAGAAATTCAATAGTATATATCATTTTTCTCTCATAAAAATTGTGGTCATCCATTAGCTTGGCTTGCAGGGCATCACTTGGGAGGACTTCATTTCTCGTGATTTTTTCACAGCTCCTCAGGGACCTTCAGAGGCTTTGCATGAGACAGGTGGACCTTCTTATCAACATGAGGGTCATGAGACACAGACCGTTAGTATGCCGATGTTCATCACTTATCAGAAAGGCACTAGACGGTTGTTCGCAGCAGCCAAGCAAGTATTATCTCCATCCGGGATGGAAGGGGTCTTACTTCCATCGTTAGCACCACAGGTTCAAGACAAAGGAAAGACGCCATTACAGGATGAGGGGCCTTCAAGTGAGCGAGACTTTATTCTCATTGAGGATGATGATACAGATGTCGGCCCACAAAGCACAAATCTCAAAGAAATCATCTAAGAGCAGCAGGCGGACATCAAATCCTTGTCCCTCAACTTGGAGAGGGATAAGTGGATTATAAAATACCTGGAGTAGAGGAATAAGCAGCTTGAAGATCAGCAGGTGATTATGGAGTTGCGAAACATTCAGGAGAATCGCCAAGCTGCCCAAAGGAGAAGGGTAGAGTTCACTTCACTCGAGCAAGAGATCAATAATGATCGGGAGTCTTGGCTTGAAAGAGTCAATATCCACTTAGAGAGGTTGTTGGAGAAGGCCAACAAGGAGAAAGACTTGTTGAGATGCATGGCTTTTCATTACATGGCGAGGAACAAAGTTTGCAAGGCGAGAATTAGGAGCTTAAAGGCAAAATTGAAGAGAGCATCAAAGAAGCGAAAGGAGCATGATCGCCTTCAAATATTGGCTGAGGCTTCATTGGCCCAACAACATGCTTGATGGAGAAGGCTCAACTCAAATTTCAAAAAATTTGGGGCACTTTTTGCATTTTTGAAATTTTTGGCACAAAAAACAGGATTTTCTGCTCTATGCGTCGCGCCACGTGGCACTCGCTTTTGTTAGGAGCCTCCAAAGCACAAAAACTCAACATTTTTGGATTTTACATGGAAAAATATGATTTCCTACCCATGGCCAAGAAATTTGGATAGGTTTTGAGCCCTCAAAAAGGTCAAAAACACTAAAAAAATGACCTTACTGCCCCTATTTTGACACACAGGAAGTAGTCTTGGGAGATTTGATTTTTGACAAGGCAAATGAAGGCCAAATTGAACAATTTCACTTGGGTTGGAAAGTAGACAGACAAATATTTCTATTAAGCACACTTGGAGTGAATTTGGACACAGGGAAGGCCTCCAAAAGTGGGTCCAAACAGGTGCTACGCATAGAGAACCAAGCGCGGCACATAGAGGGAATTTTGCCAGTTTGACCAAGTATTGCTCTGTTTTTCACCCAGCTTTGGCCAGTTTGACTTTTTCACTTTCTTAATGTCAAAATTGTGATGTAATTTTAGGTACATTGATGGATCATGATGTAAATATGTCAAATTTTCACTTTATAGGTAGATTCATCAGTTAAAAAGTTGTTTGAAACTGAATGAATCAGTTCCCTTGTTTCTAGAGGCATGCTATTCCACTGCTTGATTTCTAGTTCTTAGTTTAGAATTAGTTGGAACAGATCCTAAAAAAGTGAGCTCGACCCCTAGAGGCTAGGATGAGCTATAGTTTGTCTATATTATTTATTTTTTCGGTCATTAGCATGGTTGGACTCTTGAGAAAGCAAGGAGCTTCATTGTACACTCATATCAACATTTTGGCTAAGGAATTGAGACCAGGGTTTGCAGCACTCTTTGGGATCCCTGTGGCATTTTGTTTTCGTATAGTGCTTTCTTATGTATTTGTGAATTTTCTTATGTATTATGTATGTCATTTTCCCTCTTATTTCTTCTCAGCTAAATCAAACAAGAGTGTAAGTAGAATACATTGAAATTGCAGTGCTCTGCTTGAGGTTTGCTTTAGTTTCTTGATGTTTTCATCTGTTTGGAGAGGATCCATGGCTTCTCTTGCCCTCTTCAACTCCCCCTCTATCTAATCCATCCATCTCATTTGATTTAGAGTGCCAAATACAGCTGCCTACCTTGCCCCATTGAGATCTCTGCAAGACTGAGCCTCATTCCCTGCACCCAAGATCTTCCTTTTTCATTAGAGCCAACAAAAACATCATTTTATCCAATCAAACTCTTTGCACCTATACCTAGCCTAAGATCAGTAGCTATATTATTCATCTCAAGCCTTTTGTGATTATAATTTGCTGAGATTGACCCGGAGAGAGTCCTCTCCTGACCTGGTAGGGTTAGCTACCAGGTTGAGCGTGGTTTGATGTTGGCCCTGGATCCTACCTTTTTTAGCCTAAGGTAAATCTAGGCTCTAACAAGCTGGTTGCATAACACATTTAGGTTTTCAATTTTCAACATTGGAGTACTTGTTAACAAAACTTTAAATTCCAAAAGGCCTCTTCACACTCACGAGTCCATGTAAACTTGATACCCTTTGTTTGCAATGAAGTGATAGGATAAGAAATCCTTGAGAATCATCTAATGCACCTCTTGTAATAGCGATCTAGGCCCATAAAAAAATTGACTTTCGAAATATTCTTTGGTGATGACCATTCCTTGATGGCCCTAATCTTTTTTGGGTCGACAACTATCCCCTCCTTTAAATAATGTGGTCCAAATAATGGATATTCTTTTGATTTTAAAACTAACCTCAGATGTTTCTTGTGCTCCTCCTCTAGATTAGAATACACAAAAATGTCATCCAAGAAAACAATAACAAATTTATCCAGACACTCCCACAAAACACTTTTCATTAAGCACTTAAAAACACTTGGTGTGTTAGTTAATAGAAAAGGCACCACCATGAACTCATAATGTCCATAACTAGTTATAAAGGTTACTTTGCTAATATATTCTTATTTAATCTATAATTGGTGGTATCTTGACATTAGGTCATTCTTATAAAATACCTTATCTCCTCGAAGCTAATTGAATAGGTCATCCATTCTTGGAAATGGATATTTATTTCTTCTTACTAAACAAGATTGGGGCACCCAATGTTGAAAAATGCAGCAAGAAATTTTAAATTGAGAAAATTCAAATTTCAACATCAACAAACAACTTGGATGTAGTTAACTTGTGTGACATAGATTGTGTCACCCAGTTTACTCAGTCAATTCGAGTTGGAGGAGTTAGAGTTCAGTTAAGCATGCGTGATTTCTGTTATCACTCAGGTTGTTCCCTGGCTCCAGGAGGGAATACGGCCGAGGTAACCACTAACCAATCTTTCAGCTGCAGATCCTAGCCAATCTACAACCAGAGATGGCTCTCTCTTTGTGATTTAGATTTGTTTGATTGTATATTAGGCTAGTATTAGGTACAAGTTTTGTTTGGTGTTTGGAAGATGACATTCAGTAGAACAAGGCAGTAAGTTGAGGGAGGTTCAGACCATTGGGTTGATGGAGTCTAATGGAAATGAACCTCTGGATATGGTTTCCTTGGCAATAAGAAAACTACAGAGCAAGATAATTGAACACAGAACAACTTTGAAGCTAAAATAAGATGAAATGAAGTCAAGAAATGAAAGGCAATCAAGAATCTTTCATTATGTTAACAGAGGGAAATTGTATAAAAATTATCAAGGAGTAGTTAAGAATTCCTTGATGATATTTAGAGTGAAAGAGCCAGGGAGACAAGAGCAATCAAGAATTCTTTCCTATGCTAGTCCTGTGGAAAACATAAAAAATTACAGGAATTGAACACAGAGTACTGCAAAGTAAATTCTAGGTTATCCTTCTTTCCTGTAACTTAGAGCATGATATTTAGATGATAAATAAGACACAAATACAGTAACATAAGAGTAAAGAAGACTTATTGATCCATCTATTAACACGAGAATTCTGCAATATATCCTTTTTCCATCGATTCCACAACCAATAAGTTCACCAACAAAGCATTCCAGCAAATTTTATTCCTGAAGAGTTCTCAGAAAACATACAACGCAGGTCCAGAATGATATTCACTAGCCAACAATAATACATCTCTTTAGCAAGTATTTATAGAAGTTTACAAAATATCTCATAGGGAAATATCTGGACATGAATTTATCCATCTACTCCAGCAGGAGCCATAACTAATGTGGAAAAAACTGCGCAGCAATAACTGAGGAAATAAATGTGCTTTACTGGCTACTGTAGGTGCCATGTTTTTTGTTGACCCTTTGACTCTGATAGTCGGTTGATGACCGCTTTCCTGATGTGCTATCATGTTGTGCTGTCCTTTGCCACCTGTGTCTAAGCCTGCTTTATCCTTTGGCACGAATCTTCTCCTCAACCGATTTGATTTTCCCTAACATTTCCTTTTAGATGAAATGCAAATACTTTTCAAAAAGGGAGAACTCAACTTTATTTTGGCAGGATTTCAAGCATGCTCTGCCACCACTGATCCGTTGGTAACTGATGTTTTCTTAATTTAAGCAATATCTCATTGGCTTCAGTGTACCTGTAATAATTGGGCCAGACTTGAAAAAGATGTGCTACCTCATGCTCAATAAAAAACAAATCTTCCAGCTTATCATATAAACTTTGCCCTGTGGGAGGGACTGTCTCTTTTGTGCTGCTTGATGAAGCTGTAATCTGATTTTGTACATAGGTATTCAACCTATGAGCATATTGTTTTTGTTTCAACAGCTTCCCACTGCTGGTGACCAGGCTAGGTAGACCTCTGATTTGTAACATTGCCAATTTATATTTGAAGGCTTCTATATCTGCCTGCATTTCCTGGCATTTTCTTTCTATTGTCTGCACAAAATTTCTCATAGTTAGCACCTTTTTAACTCTTAAAATAGTTTCTTTTATGTTATGAATGTCCAGGGATGCTAACTGTTCACCGATATGAGTATTCAAAAAATGGATCATCTGGTTGGCCTGCTCAGGTTTATTGGCCAATAATACCCTGGCCTTTTAAGTCTCATACAGAGCCACTCCTATCAACTCTATCTGATCAAAAATGGTTTGTATAGCTATCCACTGATCAACAATAGCTTTGCCAATCTTATCCCACAAAATTTTCTTTATTTCAATCAGGGTTCTATGGAGAGTGAGGTCCTTCTCCAAGGCCTTTATTTTGTTCTCTAGGGCTTTTACTTCCCTGGTCTTCTCGGTAATAGTCATCTTTGATTTGTCATAACTAGCCTCAATTTTGGCTAGTTTTTCCTTAGCCTCCTTGAGCTCTGCCATCTGGGTCTCTAAGGCCTTTATTTATTTCATCATTTCCTCCATGCTTATACTGGCCTCTTGCAATGCAGCTGTTGTTGAAGTTGAGGCACCTGCTGCTAAAGCTGGATCCATGGGAGCCGCTACTGTAGTGACTGTTGGAGGAGGAGCTGTGATTATTGGAGCTGTTTGGGATGGTTGAGAGGCCAAATCCGGCTGTTTCCCTTGTTGAGCCTCTTCTAATGCTTTTTTTGTGTCCAACAGTCTTTGGTTCATCCTCATAAGCAGGCTGACCACATCCTCTACTTCCTATTATTGTGCCACCTCTGTAGTTTGAGGATGTATGGTAGTTGGCAGCTTTAATTGTCTTCTCAGAGCTGCTATGTCCTCCTCCTTTTTCCTGATTAAGGCCTGTGCGCCTTTGGGATCCTTGGGATCATGTCCCAAATATATAATGATCTCTTCCAAGGATTTTATCCTATTATCCTTGGCCAATGAGGAGGCTTTCTCCAGCTCTAGTTGGGCAGAAGTATTATACAGAGAATTTTGTAATATATGAGCCATTAGAGCCTTATTTGCTAGGGTGGAGTACACCATTTCTCCAGCCTCTTTATGCAACTCAATCTGGTCTATTGGATGGATGTCTTTGGCAAGAACCTCCAGATAGGTTCTGATATAATCTGCAGTTGATTGAGGCTGCTGTACAGTGGGTCTGACATGACTAAGAGTCATCTTCCCTGCTTGCATGTCATAGGCTGCCATCAGCCTTTGTTGATTTGTAGGAGCCATTCTTATTAATTGATTATAAAGCTGAAACCTTATTGGCTCATTTCTAGCTTTGATCTCAGTGAATGCTCGTTTGATATCCAAGCCCTGTTGGGTCTGATGCTTGGAGGATGAAACCTCCCCACCTGGTTGTCTCTCTTGCTCCTGCTGAAAGGAGCTGGCTGATGTTTCCAAAACAGGAGGGATCTACTGTTCAGAAGTTCCCTCACCCTTGATATTTCTTGTGGTTTCTTCAGTAAATTCCTCCTTGGAATAAGGGTTTAGTCTCTGTCTCTTTTCCCCTTGCTAGTCTGTAGGTGTCCCCGTGGAGGTATCTTCAGGTCTGTCCCTCTTTTTAGCTCTTTCTTCATTGTGAGGGGTTTGCAGGGCAGGGACTTTAGGTGCCTTCATTTGGGTTGAAGGGCCTTGTTCTTGAATCTTTTCCGGATTTATGGATGGCTGCTCTGCCATTGTACTCTGCTGTTCTGAATGATCAATTTCCTTGTCTTTACCTATAGGTGAAATGGTTTCTTTAGCCTGCTCTTGTGAAGTTGTAGCAGCTGATATGCTTGCTCCAATATGTTGAGGTTGTGTGAAGGTGACCTGTGCAAAATAATCCAAGTCAATTCTTTTCTCATGTTCTTTCATATCTTTTTCTAATGTTTCTTCTTCAGTAAGCTCTTCATCATCTAATGTGCCTTCTACACATTCTTGTCGGTTAGCATATTGTTCAATGTGAGGGATTGGCTAGTGCACATATCCTGAAAGCCTGTGTTTGATTCTTCTAAGGCTTATGAAATGTTCAGGGTCATATGGTGCCCAAAAGAAGCTTTGTTTCAGCATGAGCTCTTCGCTTAGTATATTGTTTGCATCCTTCTAGGCTTCTTCCCTTTTATTGAAAACAAAAGGACCCAATTGATGTCTGATTTTGAGCTGTGCTTTCTTGTCTTTCCCATGAAAATGAGTCAAATGTGCACTACTAAATTGCCTGAAATATTCCAAGGCAAAAAGTCTCATGGAGACATATCTTCGCAGCTTATAGGGAGGAAACTCACAACAATAAATTCGGATCACTGTGTGGTTTTGGTAGAAGTACCAATCACCAATGCTGTAGCCCTTTGAAAGATGTAAGATTCTTTGCATTTCAGCAGTGAGCCTGCCAGGAGGAGTCATCATCAATAGGCAAGTGGCTGGGTAGATGAACATCTCCACAAACTCATAATATGTGTAGGGAGAGAGATGGAATTCATGGAAAACTGAGGTCCAGAAGATAACAAATCTTCTCTCTCCTTTTGAGTCCAGTCTCTTGAGAGGAACTTTGAAACTATCAGGGTGATAGTACAGCAGCAGATGGTAAATGTAGGAGGTATACTTAAACACTCTTTCTCTCTCCATCATTATGAATTGCTCATGTATTTTGTTTTCTATGAAAGTGGCATAGTCATACATGACAGCAGGGGGTTGTCCTGGAGTGAACATGGTTAATAGTAGAAACACAGTTTCATCCACAAATTCTCCTGTTTTGCATCCTAGAATGTAGGAAATCATATCTACCAGGAGCCTACCTATTTCATTGAATGAGACTTGATGATAGGGTGGAGGATGACTGGCCTGGCACTGTGGCTGCATGAACAACTGAGCTACCCTTGATATCTCTGAACTAGAGAGCTTTGCACCTTTATCAAGCAAGAGCTTCATTGTAAGGGGAACCAGAGGCTGTGGTGGCTCAAAGTTCAGCATCTCATTTATGGATTGAGGAGTGATGTAGAACAATACAGACCCATCTAGAGTGAGGATTGCTCTCTGTGTGGGGTCATAGTTTGCATGACACAGATGAATGAAGTCAGGCAACACATTGACTGATGGGAGGTAGTAGATGGACATACTAGATTTCCAGATTCCCAGGATATCAGTGCTATTTCTGTGATTGTTTCTGAACTGACACACAATTTTAAGGTGAGACTTGAGGCCCATCATATCCTTGATCTAGAAGTCCCTGTCTGCCAAAGGTAACCACTCTAAATCCATGTGTGGAGCATTCAGAGGAGCAATGTTGAGAGCCACAGGAGCCTCCATCTTTCAACTATTTGTGTTGTGATTGTAATGTAGGTGTATGCAACAACAGGTAATAGGACTCTGGCTCTGAGGCTTTTGTCAGGTTCTTTGGAGACTGGATTTTATCAGAACTGACCTTACTATATAAAATTTATAGTTTAGACCAATTGTTGCAAAGTGTGGCAGGGTCTTTTCAAATGAATTAGCTGGATTGCAAGCTCTGTGAGCATAATTTAGTGGAAATGGGCTTGAATTTTGACCGAAGGGGCGAAAGCTTGCAGCGGGAAGTGGAAGTTGAGGAAGTCCTTTTGGAAAACAGGCTAAAACAGAAGAAAAAACGTGTTTGACAACTTTAATTCAACACTTGGGCAGTATTGGATCTCTGCCGGCGAAAACGGGCTTAAAATGTATTTTAATGGCAAAATTTGCAGATGGGGGCAAGTTTGCTGGGTTGCTCTTGCACAGAGGCTCACCTGGTGAATTTATAGGTGGAATTTCAGGGGCTGGAGTGTATTTTAGTTTGAATTTGCAGATGCCCAATCAATTTCAATGAAGAACTGCGAAAAAACAGGGTTTATGGGTCAACAGCGGGTAAATACCTGTTTTTTATGGCGCAGAGGGCACTTAGCAGGTACAACTCGAGCTGCGGGGTCGAGCTATGGAGCCGAATTCACTGGGTGATGGACTGTGCACATTGGTGGCTGATTGAACGTAAAATCGCATGCAAGCGGCTCCACTAGCACATAATAGAAAATACACAAAATAGTCGTTTTCACGACTTTTTATCGAATTTTGGACATTTTAGCGCTTTTGGCGCTTTTTTAGTGATGACGTCAGCATGACGTAATTTTGGCGCGTAGTGGGTACGGAGGATGATGTGGCAGCTGACGCGTATAGTGACATGGCAGATGACACATTGGCGGAGTAGTGATGTCAGCAGATGATGTGGCGCAGGTGCAGGGCAGTGGCGGGAGACGCGGATGCAACGTCATGCGGTGACGTAGGTGGAAGGACATAGTGGTAAGTGGTTTCCATCGGACCGCCTTTGGTATGGGGGCGGTATCTGTCAGAGGTGGCCTGATGCAATCAAAAGGCAACAGGTGTCCCCATGTACGACGGTGAAACCGTCGACCATCGGGTACTAACGTCCCGTCTTCGAGGCGCGTCCGATATGGATTAGGACCGTCGGATCTGTGGGGGCAATCCGATGGTGGACGGGAGGGCGATGTGACCGGGTTTTAACAGAGGAGCGCGTACGATAAACCTTAATTTTTCAAAGGTTTCGGGCGGGTTTTAAACTTTGGGTTATGGGTTTTATGTTCGCGGGAGGGTTATGGTTATGGTTTAGGGAGGATAAGCATGGTTATTTATTTAACCTGGAGCTAAATAAATCCCAAGGTCTAATGAACGCGGAAGGGTTAATATAAGTCCCAAATGGACCTAGTATTCCCCTAACTTTGTATTGTATGGCTATAGTGCCAAGGGGTAGGGATATTTATATTTTTGGGTTTTTATATAGCTTTTTGTGTAATAGGGATGGGTAAATGATTAAGGGAGCTAAATAATAGAGTTAGAGGTTAATATGACTTTATGGAATGAAACTGTATGAGCACATGCTAAGTTTGAATAGTGAAAACTTAGGCCTAAGGAAATGAAAGGAGTATGGAATGACCATTTTTACACAAGAAATGTGGCTTCTTCCAACTGAGTGAACTCAGAGTTCCACTTAGCATTTTTCATAGAATAAAGTGAAAAAGGACTGTTGGGGAGATCCCAAGGTCCTTGAGGGGATGTTAGTGAATGATTTCTGGGGGAATGAAAGGGGAAGTTAGTCATGCTTCCACTGTTGTACTACCATACAACTGCCATGGTACTTGTGTTATTGATGAGATGAGTTTTTCTTGACAAGACAAAAAGTGATCATAAAATTGCTTCTGCAACCTCAAACTACCTACTCAGCCTAATACACCTAACATTTTTTCTTCCTTTTGATTGGGTGCATTTATACTAGCAAACCCTACCTTTCTTTCTTTTCTTTTGACTGCCCTCCTATCTAAAACTATCCTTATTTCAACCAAGGGCTCAGATTGAGCAGTTGGGCCCTTTATTTCTCTATCTAATCTAGTGATCTGCCAAGCTTGAACAGTTTGAGAAAATCTTATTCTCTATTCTAAAACAAGAAATTTAAACATGAACTAACCAGGATTTCACTGTCTGGTTATTCATCAACTGTAGGAAAATCAGTAATTGCACTTCCTTGTTTGCATGTGTCATCAAGCCATTTTCCTAGTCTTCCCTTGGAATTGCTTTCTTTTTTTTTTATCTAAATCTTGATTGTTGATAATATGGAACCTTTGCAGCATGGAAAGGATGATCATATTTGGCATTTCCACAGTCAATCATGAAAAATGACACCTATTGGTATAGGAACCTAACAATTTCTAATTTGTAGCTATGAAGGTTAGTTATTTCATGTTGTTTTTAGTTAAACTAGTTCAAACTATTGGAGGAAGTAGTGGAAGGTTAGTTGTGCAGTGAGATTTCAATCTACCTCAATGATCAGCTAGTTAACTAATCAATAAGCCCAAAATAGCTTGTGCATGTAAATAATTTGAGTTCCCCAGCTGTGGTGGAGATTCCAAGGTAGTGTAACATCTGTTGTAGGCTAGTCTTGAGTGTACAGGTGTTGCATGCTGTCAAATGATCAACTTTGGGAATTGTGAAATCAATATCAGGAATTTCCTAAATAATAGGGGCCTAATTTCTCAAGGAATTGTGCAAGGAAATAGGAGATCAAGTACAGGCAAAAATTGACTATGTCTGGGTCATAGCTGCTCAGTGAGAAAAGAGATAGGTTATTCAATTGTAGGTTGTGCTCACTTGAGCAAAGAAATTGTAACACCTCTCTATTCATTAGATTAATGCAAGGAGGCATAAGGGTTTTTAGCAGATCGCTTTGCCCTAAAATAATACTATGTGCATGTGCGTTATTTCTCATTGCATGCTTGTAATTGATGTTCTAAATTGTTAATTGAATTCCGCAGAGGAGTAGAGTAGGTTTGTGTCTTGTGATATTAAGTAAAACTTCATGAGCAGTTGCAAATCTACACCATAATTTCTACATGGTATTAGAGCAGGGATTTCAAAATTGTTTATGAGGAGGTTTGAATTAGCAATTTCGTTTAGCAAGGTCTCTTCAGAGTTGGGAACATGACCTTCAATGGGCTCAAACTAGAGTATACATTGGAAGTAAAATCTAATTTCATTACATGTAAGGATCACATGGAGGTGGTTCTTGATTACAATGGCTTGCTAGAATACATTAAGAGATATGTTGGAAAATAAACGAAATCTGATGTCTAGAACCTAGCCTAAGGGAAGAAAGATGTAGCCAAGGAGAGGAGAATAATCTTGGAGGGAGTGCGTGAACACAATGTCACAAATATCCAAGGGAAATAAACTTCTTATGCAATGTGGCAAGCACTAACAAATATGTTCGAGAATAACAACGACCATATGAAACTGGCGCTCAAGGATAAACTTCGAAATATCAAGATGCAGAAGAATGACACTCTTCAACAGTATGGTTCACAAAAAATCACGATGAGCTTGCAGGATTTGGTGTTACTGTTTTAGATGATGACTTAGTAATCCTATTCCTTCTAGGCCTTCCCAAGAGCTAGCATAGCTACCAATATGTAGTGAATCGGAGGGAGAAACTACCGAATTGGGAATGCTTATGGTCTGATTTGATATAGGAGGAATAAGGTGGCATACAAGAGATGAAACTTCATCCAAGGGAAAGGATGAAGAAAAAGTTGCATTGGTTAGAAAGGGAAAAATGAGAAAAGAGAAGAAATCTCAAACCAAAACTAGAATCAAGCCAAGGGTGCAAGAAGAAAGATTTGTCCAAAATTAAATGCTTCAATTGTCATGAATTCAGGCACTATACCACAAAGTTCCCACACAAATTCAAGAAACAAGATCTTATGAAGAGAAATAGGTGTAACTGTGGCTTCATAGTTCGATATTGAATTCACCCTGATCGCATGCATGGCCAACACAATTATGGGGAGAGCGTGGTGCTTGGACTATGGTGCCTCGTTCCACATGACAGGGTGTAGAGAAATTTTTAGTGACCCAGAGGAGAAATATCTATAGATTCACATCGAGATGGGGGACGATGGGAGGTACAACGTGACTGGAATTGTTACAGTCAATTTTCAGAGGGAGTCAGAGTCCCTTCTTAGACTCAACGATGTCATGTTTGTTCCAAGCCTAAAGAAGAATCTCATCTCTATTGTAGTTTTAGAAGACCATGGCTATAATGTGAACTTCAACAAAGGGAAATAATTCTGGAGATACATATCCACAATATAGGTGAAGTAGATCAGGGTTCATGTGAAGAACCTGTATAAGATAGATGTGGAATATTGTGCTACATTAAGCACTAAGGCGGAGAAATTGCAGAGCCATGATATCAATGAACTTTGGAACAAAAGAATTGGACATTTGTATAACGGTGCCTTGAATATTATGAAACAAAACCACTGGCCTCCCCAAAGGAGCACTAGAGCAGCAAGATGTTATGCAACCAACTCACAAAATAGAAGAAAAGATAGATCAATGACATAAAAATTATCTTCTTCGAGGGGGAAACCTCCTTTACATTACATAAATGAACAATTATTGGATTATACAAATGATAAGACCTCCTTGATATATATAAGAGTCTAAGGGGTTACAATTAATCAGAGCCTACATAACAATAATAATGTAAGGGCACAACAATAACAATAGTGGGCTTCTATGGGGCACAACAATAACAACATGAGGGATACATGGGCACAACCATAACAATAGAGGGCTACACTAACAATAACAATAAGAGGAATACGCCAGTATTATAATGACCTAACATGCCCCGCTCCAAAAAAGTATTGTTCTCAATGTTTGAATAGTTCTTGATGCTTCTGTATAGAGTTATCATCCTCCCATGTGGAATCTTCAACAGGTAAAAGTTCTTCCACTTAATGACATACTCTGAAATTAATAGATTCCGTAGCTGTCAGGTTCTTATTTCCGTGACTGCTTCAGGCTCAAATATGATTTTTCCTTCCTCATGAAGTTCTGTAAACACTGTTTGAAATGGGAGCTTGTCACCGATAACTTTCCTTAAGCATGAAACATGAAAAACTGGGTGTACACGAGAAGTTGCAAGCAGCTCAAATTTTTATGCCATAGTACTAGCCTTTGCAACACCTTGTAAGGACTGTAGTACTTGGGTGATAATTTATTATCCTTATTAGCTTACTTAAGGGATTTGTTTGTATGATTGTGGCTGTAAAAATATCCATTCTCCTACATCAAAACTTCTTTCACTGTGATGTTGATCTACCTGTTGTTTCATTCGATTCTGTGCTAGAGTGAGGTTATCCTTTAAGAGTTGGAGAACTTGTTAATGATGCTAGATGTGATTCTACTGCTTGAACTTTATAATTTTCTCTTATATATGATGTTATGGATGGTGGATTATATTCATAAATTTCCATAAATGGGGTAATTTTTGCTGCAGTATGGAAGGAAGTGTTATACCACCATTCATCTAGAGGTATCCACTTGACCCATTGTGTTTGTTTATCAGATACAAAGCAACGAAGATATCATTCCAAACATTTGTTCACTATCTCAGTTTGGCCGTCAGGTTTTGGATGATATGATGAACTATGAGCTAATTGAGTATGAAGACAAGAAAATAATTCCATTCAAAAATTTCTAGTGAAAATGTGATCTATGTCACTTACAATAATCTTTGGGTTCCATGTAGCTTTTGAATTGTTTCCATAAATGCAGTAGCAACTCAACTAACTTTAAAAGATGAGATAATGCGCAAAAGTGTGCATGCTTGGTAAGTCTATCAACTACCACCATGATGACACTCTTTCCTTCATACTTGAGTAAACCTGTGATAAAATCCATTGAGATATCCTCACAATGCTAACTTGGAATGGCTAAAGGTTGTAATAGACTCGAGGTCCTAATTGTCTACTCTTTATTTTGTTGGAAAACCAAACATTCTGCCACAAATTTCTGAATATCAGATTTAAGACCATCCCAAAAAAATTCCTTCTTGACCCTAAGGTAAGGTTTTAAAAATCCCAAGTGCCCTCCTAAAGGGGAGGTGTGCAGTTCGAAAATAATCTTTTTCTTGAATTGGGAATCCTTACAAAGATATAAGCGATCTTTCTACCATAATGAATAATTTTTCCAGCAAATGTATCATATATATTGGGATCTTGCTGCAAATTTTGAATGAGCACCCACACCTCTTCGCCATTCTTCCATTCATCCCTTTCTTTTGTTATCCAATTAGGCTGGATAATAGAAATGACACAAAACAATGCTTCCACATTCTCATCCTTTCCTAAGAGTGCATTTGCAGCAACATTTTTCTTCGCTTTTTTGTAGATGATTTGAAAGTCATAACCCAACATCTTTGTGACTCATTTTTGCTACTCTTCTAAAGATAATCTTTGTTCCAAAAACTATTTAAGACTATCGTGATATGTTTTTACCTTAAAGTGTCTTCCCATTAGGTAAGGTCGCCATTTCTTTAATGCATGTAGTATTTCCAACATTTCCTTCTCATAAATAGCTTTGTGTAAATAATTTCCTTTAATTGGACAACTTTCAAAAGCAATGGGTCTTCCTTATTACATTAAAACAACACCAATTCCATTTCCTAAGGCATCAAAGTCCATAATAAATGCTTTTGTGAAGTCTGGTGTAACTAAGACCAGTGCTTGGCACTTTGCCTCTTTAAGACGTTCAAAGGCCTTAGCTACTTCTGGAGTCCAAGGAGATGCATCTTTCTTAAGTAATGTTGTTAGAGGTGATGCTATTCTCCCATAATTCTTAAGAAACTTGTGATAATGCCCTGTCAACCCAAGAAATCCTCGAATATGCTTTATGGTTGTGGGGAGTTTCCATTCCTTAATGGGTTTAATTTTGTTAGGGTCTACCTTAACACCCTTATGAGATACAATATGACCCAAATATTCCACCTCTTGTACTCCAAAGAAACATTTGGAGGTTTTTACATATAATTGTTTCTCCTCCAATAATTTGAGCACCCTGTCAACATATTGAACATGATCCTTCTAAGGCTTGCTATAGATTAGTATATCATCAAAAAAATACTAAAAAAAATTGTTGAAGGAAGGGTTTGAAAATGGAATTCGTCAAACCTAGAAATGTGGAAGGTGCATTAATAAGGCCAAAGGGCATGACCAAAAACTCATAATGACCCTCATGAGTTTTGAATGTTATTTTCATAATGTCTTCAGTCTTCATTCTAATTTGATGATATCTTGAATGAATATCCAACATGGTGAAGTAAATTTCTCCATGTAATTCATCCAACAATTCATCAATGATAAGAATGAGAAATTTATCTTTAATAGTGAGCTTGTTGAGCTCCATATAATCTGGACACATGCCATGATCCATCCTTCTTATGTACCAGTACTACTGGAGCATAGGAATAACTTTGAATAGGGTGAATTATACCCACCTCTAGCATTTCTGAAACCATACGTTCAATTTCACTCTTTTGGCCATAGGCATATGTGTAAGGTTTGATGTTTGGAGGAACACCACATGGAATCAAATGAATAGCATGATCTTGATCACGAATAAGTGGGAGGCCTTTGGGAGTCTCAAATACCTTGGAATGATTGTCCAAGACTCTTTGGAAATCTAGAGAAACAAATGATTTCGATGTTCGAACCTCTATTGAGCATAATTGTGTAATTACACCTCGTTGTTCTTTCTTCAGAAGATTTGTCTTGGAATTAGAGTTGATTATATTTCTTGGTTTCCCTATGATACCCCTTAATTCAACTTCCTTTCCTTCCCAATTTTTTTTGAAGAAAAGTTCTTGAAAATTAAAAACTATCATCTCCAAATATTGTAACCATTGGAATCCTAGTACAACATCAACACCACCCATTGGAATGGAAAGCATTGGACTATTCAATACATATTCCCCCATGGTTAGCTAGATATTATGGCACTTTCCAAAGCAATTTATAGTTCCTCCATTTGCAACCATCACTTGGCACTCTGGTGATGGATATGGGAAGCAATTCAATTCCTTGGCTATCTTACAATGAATAAAATTACAGGTACTACAAGAATCAATCATAACTATTACCTTTTTCTTCTTGATATATCTTTCTATCTTGAGAGTTTAAGGAGTGATAATTATTTCCAATGCATTACAAGAATGGTCAGATTCATTTCTTCTTTCTGTGGGGTTGGTTCCTAGTGTATATCCTCCTCTTTTAATGTTTCTTGTACCTATTCTTATTTGTCTTCACAATCTATGTAGAGTAATTTCTTCTCAGCACACTTATGACCTTTAGTGTATTTACTATCACAACTGTAACAAAGCACTTTTGCTCTTTTTTCCTCCAGTTGTTGTGGTGTCATCCTTGTAGGTTGTGGAATGCTAGGAGCAACAACACTTCCATATTTATAGTTGTGAGTGGTAGACTTGTTTCCATAATTTTGCTTTCAAATTTCCTTGCCACAATGAATGCCTTCTCCAATGAATCAGGTTCCCAAAGGAAAACCTCATGTTGGATGTTTTCCTTTAAAGTCCCTATGAAGACATCAATCCTATTATCCTCTGGAATATCAATTACCCTAAAATTCAATTTTTTGAAGTCTTCAATGTGCTCCACCATTGAACCCTTTTGTTTGAGATTTATCAATTGGCTAAAGAAAATGTTGGTCTTTGTATCTTCATAATGTGTTACCATTTCCTCCAAAAATTTTACCAAGTGACAAGTTTTTTACGAGAAAAAAAACATCTATACCATACAAACAAATTGAGTTCTAAATATAAAGATGCAATACATACCTTTTGTGAGGGTTGCATATCATGTAGATCAAAATATTTCTCCATTTGTAGTATCCATGTTACTGGATCCTTTCCATCAAAATTCCTCATATCAATCTCTGGAATGTGGTAGGTCTTCAACCCAAAGTTATAGTCTCTAAAATCATGATTAATATTCCTTTTTTTTCTCATCATGAGTTTCATGGAATACCTTGTCGCCATTAGGAAGCATGTCTTGTAGAAAAATTTTCAAACCTTCCATTTTTACTTTTAAACCATCCTTCAAACCTTTCTTTTTTTATTCTAAAGCATACATGTTGCATTTTAAACCATCCATATTAACATTCATCGTTACTTCCAATTCATTTTTGGTTACTCTTAGTGAGAGTGAAATTTGTTGCACTTGGTCTTGTAATTTTGATATATCATGCTACATTTCTTTATCTTCTTCATGCGTTATAGGAGATATTTATGGTTTATTACTAAGTGTGTCCATTTTTTTTATTTGAGTCATTTTGGAATCAAACAATGATACTTATGCTTCTCTATGCCCTTTGAATTACTTCAATTTGTTTTTTCAAACAAAAGTTATGCAAAATTTTAAAAAATTACACATGCTTTTCTTGTTTTTTAAGAGTCCAATATTGAAACTATTGTATCTATGTAATTTCGGTTCTCCAAGGTCTTAAATTTTGTCTTGTGGTATCCCTACGAGTCTTGTTTCTAACCCCAAAAGTTAGAGCTATATTGGATAATTTAAGAAGGAGTTATGACCAATCTCCCATAATGATCTGATTATCGACTCGTTCAGTAGAGATAACTTGTATGGAGTGCCACGTGTCACTATTTTAGATCGTAGGCCCTAAAAGTGATACATGAAAAACTAAATTCTGTGCACTTTCATCCAATTCTTATGATATTCAAATCTGATTCACAGAGAGAAATTTATGATGATTTTCCCTAGGTTTCCTGTTTGATATTGAATTCTGGAGCCCGCAAGAACCCTAACTTCCATAGATCATATCTCCGAAAATATAATGAAACAAGATCTGAAATTCATACAAAAAGTTCACCAATATTTAACGTCCATGTGGTTGCAATTTCAATTTCTGAAGTCCCTTATAAATTTTTTTTATAGATAAAATTCCAAGATGGTCTGTTTGATGAAGAAAAACCCTAGAATCAAAAGCTCTGATACCAAATGTTATGCAACCAACTCACAAAATAGAAGAAAAGATAGATAAACGACTTAAAAATTTTCCTCTTCAAAGGGGAAACCTCCTTTACATTACATAAATAAACATTTCTCATATGATGCAAAGGATAAGACCTCGTTGTTGTATATAGGAGTCTAAGGGGTCACAATATAATCAAAGCCTACATAACAATGATAATGTAGGGGAACAATAATAAAAATAGTGGGCTTCTATGGGGCACAAAAATAACAACATGGGGGATACATGGGCACAACCATAACAATAGGGGGCTACACTAACAATGATAATAAGGGGAAAACACTAGTATTATAGGGGCCTAACACATGATGTATGCAAATGATGCACTTTGGGGAAGTACGCAAAATACATATTCCATGATCGGGAAAAAAAAGCACATGCAGTATTGGAAAGGGTCCACTCTAATGTCTGTCAACATTTCTGGGCAACCTCCACTTCCAGACACAAACAAATTTTCATTTTTATCGATGAATTCTCAAGGAAGTGCTGGATCTTCTTCATGCGGAAGAAATATGAGACATTCTCCAAGTTCATAGAATTCAAGGCACTAGTTGAGAAAGAAAAATGACAAGAAGGTGGAGGTTCTCGGGAGCGATAATGGAGGTGAGTACGTATCGAACAAATTCAAAAAAATTTAAGCAAAAGAAGGCATTCAAAGAGAGATGACAACACCCCACAACCCATCACATAATGGGATGGATGAGAGAAAGAATCGTAGCATTGTGGGAGCTGCGAGGGATATGTCACATGACCAAGGCCTACCTCTGCATTTGTTAGCTGAGGCATGAAACACAATAGTCTATCTGTAGAACCAGAGTCCTCACAGATTCTTAGTATGATTACATTAGAGGATGCTTTCTTTGAGAGTAAGCTGAATGTGTCACACTTCAGGATTTTTGGACCCTTTGTTTATAACCATATCTCCAAAGAATCAAGGGATAATCTTGAACCGACAATAGAGTTGGGGGTATTTATGGGTTACAAAAAAACTCCTCACAACTACAATGTGTACTTTCCATCCCCCAGAATGATAGTTATATGAAGGGATGTAAAGTTTGATGAGGAGAAAGCGACGCGATGCTCTCTTGAGAGGGAGCTTCAAATCCCACCAGAAGAGGAGATTTTAGCTCCAAAGGAGGAGCCTCATGAAGTTGTAGAGCATCCACAAACTGAGGAGTAGAAAGTGAAGTCATCCACTCAAGAAGAACCATCTAGAGAAAGCTGAAAAAGAACTAGGGAAGCTAATAGACTTGTGTAGGATGTGAAAGAGAATGTGGGAGCTCTATCAAATTTGTGCAGGAAAAGGAGATCATCTGATCAGTACACTAGCTACATGGCTCTAAGGATTGAGATTGTAGAGACTGAGCCGTCTTCTTTTAAAGAAGTAGAGAAACTTGTATGAGTTAATGCAATGGTGGAGGAATATCAATCCATTATAAAGAAAAGTGTTTGGGAAGTGGTCCGATGGCCAACAGATAAATCCATTGTGGGTTTGAGATGGATCTTCAAAGTTAAGCAGGAAATAGACGGAATCGTAGAGAAGTATAAGGCCATATTTGTGGCCAAAAGGTACTTTCAAGTTGAGGGAATTGACTATGAGGAGATATTTGATCCTATATCAAGGTGCTCATCCATTATATTAATTCTTACATTGGCTGCACAAAATGGGGTGGAAGATCCACCAAATGGATGTAAAAACAACATTTCTCAATGTGGTTATTGAGGAGGAGGTGTACATCGAAAAAATAGAAGGTTTTGAGACATTTTATTGAGAGTCCCATATATTTAGACTTAAGTGAGCATTGTATGGTCTCAAACAAGCATGTTGTGCTTGCTACACCAAGATCGACATCTATCTCACTAGTTTGGGCTTCACCAAAAGTGAAGCGGATGGAAACCTCTATCACATCTTGGTAGAAGGTAAATTTCTTATTATTGTCTTATATGTTGACGATTTGATTTTGACTAGTGATGAGAAATTGATTAGATCTTGCAAGGAGGACATTAAAGGGAATTTGAAATGAAGGACATGGGTCTCATGCACTACTTCCTCAGGTTGCAAGTGTGGCAAGGCGACGGGGAACTATTTGTGTCTCAAGGAAAGTATGAAAATGAGATACTACAAATATTTCAGATGGAGAGTTGTAAACCGATGGAGACACCTCTAGCGACCAACTAGAGGAAGGAGGATGCCACTTTAGGTGAGGAAGTGGATGCTACCATTTATCGATAGCGAGTTGGTTCACTGATGTATCTTGTGAACACGCGATTAGATATATGTTATGCAACCAACTAGCGGAGCCAATCTATGGTTAGGTCAACTAAATTATTTTGGAAGGCAACTAAGCATGCTTTACGGTACCTCAAAGGCACTAGCTAGTTTGGACTATGGTACAAACAGACAGCCGGAGTGAAGTTGTGTGGCTTCACAAAAGGAGATTGGGCAGGGAGTCCATCTGACTGAAAGAGTACATCAGGTAGAATATTCAATGTTGGCTCCACAACTTTTTCCTAGTACAATAGGAAGCAAATATTTGTGGCTCTCATCTCGACTGAAGAAAAATATATGGCTGCAAGTCAAGCAACATGTGAAGCAATCTAAATGAGAAAGATACTTATAGTCCTATTTGGTCAGATGATGGATCCAATTGTGATCTACTATGATAATAAAAGTTGTATCAAGCGCTCTAAGAATTGTTTATTTCATGATTGATCCAAGCATAAAGATATCCAGTATCACCATTTACGGGACTGTGTGTAGAGGCAAATAATGTTTCTACAATAAAATCCAACAGAGGAACAATATGCTGACATTTTGACAAAGGCCTTGTCAAGAGGGAAGTTCGAGTTTCACAGGTGCAAGATAGGGGTGGTTGATAATCCCTTTATTACTGAGGGGGAGTGTTGAAAAATGTAGCAATAATTCTCAATTTGATTTTGCCTTGATTAAATTGAGAAAATTTGAATTTCCACATCAACAGATAACTTGGTTGAAATTAAATTGTGTGACATGGCTTGTGTCACCTAGTTTACTCAGTAAATTTGAGCTAGAGGAGTTAGAATTTAGTTAAGCATGTGTGATTGCTAATTTGTAGCAATCAAGGTAAGTTATTTCAAGTTGTTTTCAGTTAAACTAGTTCCAATTGTTGGAGGAACTAGTGGAAGGTCAGTTATGCAGTGAGACTTCAATCTAACTTAGTGATCATCCAGTTAACCAATCAATCAACCCAAAATAACTAGTGCATGCAGAGAATTCAATTTCCCTAGCTGTGGTGGAGATTCTAAGGAAATGTAACATTAGTTGTAGACAAGTCATGAGTGTACATGCATTGCATGGAGTTAGATGTTCAACCTTGGGAATTATGCAATCAATTTGAGGAATTTCCTAAATAATAGGGGCCTAATTTCTCAAGGAATTGTGCAAGGAAATAAGGGCTCAAGAAGAGGCAGAAATTGGCTAAGTCTGGGTCATAGCTTCTCAGTGAGAAGAGAGATAGGTTATTCACTTGCAAGTTGTACTCAGTTGAGCAAAACAATTGTAATAGATCTTTATTAATTAGATTAATGCAAGAATACATAAGGGTTTTTAGCAGATTTATTTCCTCTAGAAAAATACAATCTGCATGTTTGTTATTTCTCATTACATGTTTGTGATTGATGTTATAAATTGTGAATTTAATTCCGTAGAGAAATATCATAGGTTTGTGTCTTGCAATTTTGATTAAAACTTCATGAGCAATTGAAAATCTACACCATAATTTGTACACCTTGTATCCCTTCTTTAATAATTCTTCCAATCACATCTGTAATTCTATGGGTTCTGGAGCGCTCATTCGATACCATGCTTTAGATACTGGAGTGGCTCTAGGTACCAGATCAATGGAAAAAATTGATATCCCTCTTTGAAGGTAATCCTGGAATCTCAACAAATACATCAACATACTCCTTCAGCACATGGTAATCTTTCAAATTGGCGTGTTGATCCCTATTGGATTCCTCCAAATGGACTACCAAAATATAGCAACCTTTCCAAAAATTCTTCCTTAACTATAAAGCCAATATCTCCTTGATAGATATTGGTCTAGGAACTCTGTGGACCTGCCCCTACTAATCCTCATCATCAATACGTGAAACAAACTTGTTATAGCAGTCTTGAACTGCATGATGCTTTCTTAGCCAATTCATGCTAATAAAACAATCATAAGATATCAATGAGATTATATTCAAGTCAACCTCAATATTCAACCCAATCAAAATCAATTAAACATTCATTTACCAATTATGTAATTTTATTTTTTTACTGCAGTGGCTAATTGAATCCACCATGCCTTATGGCGCTCATATTTATTTAAATTACATTTGTCTACCAATTTTCGATCAAAATAACTATTGCTAGCTCACGAGTCATTGAAGATGGAAATAAGTTGGTTATTTAACTTACCTCTGACTTTGATCATATGCACCTGGTGCTCAACCTGATTATTATCCAACGGAACATAAATTTAAGGCATGCTTTGATCCACATCCTCTACCGAATCAATTGCTTGTATATTGTGTATAATATTTTGACTTCCATATTTGTGAGGCCAATCCTTGTACCTATGGTTTCCTTCTATTAACCAAGCCTCATCTTCTTCCCCCTTTTTGTGTTCTCCATTGAAAGTGGGAGGCTTAATATTTTGTATTCTCCAAGTAGGTTTTCCCTGTTAGACTTACTTTATTGGAACTTCTATCCAATGACACACTGGGGTTGCTGTATGAATCTGAGGTAATATAAGCCCTCTTGTGTGTTATTATTTCCGCATAAAAATATTGATGGTCATCACTCTTAAATTACCTTAAACTACGAACTCCCCTTCCACCAAACTTGTTTTTTGTCTCCCAAGCTTGTCTAGACCTATATTACTAGTCTAATTCTTGTTGTATCCTATTTAAACTCTGCATAATGTGAGTATTGAGTTGTTGTTGCTCTCTCACTAGCCTCTCATTGTTACCCTTGAAACTGAGAACCTCCACTTTGAGGCTTCTCATAGTCTCCTCCAAGTCTTTTTTCTTTGACCTACCCGCTCCATGACCATTCGATCCAGTCTTGGCATCCCCCATAATGATATCTACTTTCACAACTTATTCTTCTAGGCTGTTAAAGGCCAACATATTTTCAGTTTCTTGAGTTCTCATAATTACTCTTGTCCTTCAAACCTGTATACCTTTCCAAGAAAATTCTACAAAAATTCTACCTAATTCAAAATTATATGGTCACCAACGTGTTCTTCTCTCTAGCAGCTTTCTATAGACTTCTCACTTGCAAACTTTCGACACTTGAGCAGAAAGTTACACCCTTCAAAAGTTTTAATTGGACACCAATTCCTCCTTTCCAAACTCCTATAACTTTCTTCTTAATTTCTGGGAATTTCATTCTAGTGAATCCCATTTCTATTACTCCAATTGTGTTATGCTTGGACTTCCCTTTCTTATGAACATTTAGATTCCAAATTCTGACCCCTGATCGCAAATTTATGCCCATGAGAAGTTCAATCACTTTTTCTCTTTACTCTCAGTTGTTTCAGAGTTATGAGACTCAATTAAACATCCAAAATTAGTTTTAACCTTTGATGCCATGCCCACTTTATTCCTATTGGGAAAGAACACATGCTTTTGGAACTCGACCAACATGCTCTGGCCAATTCCCTACCTATCATGTGGGCTTCTCTCTTCCCAAACTTCACGTGGCAGTCATGAATTTTGAAAAAACTATATAAGCTTTACCAAATGTGTGTGTACACACACACAATATACAAACTTTATCACAATTCCCATGTGTGCTTTAGTTCCCTGGATCAATGGTGGACATCCAACAAAATTAAATCAACGGAAAGACAGGGGCGGCGGGGCGGGGCGAGGGAGGGGAGAAGTCCATAATTACATTTCCACCCCTAACTGGCACTATGCCACCTTCGTTTGTGTCACCTAACCTTGGGGTTTTCCTCCATGGTTTATGACCCATGTTCACGCCCTACAACTGTGGCACTGATTCTGCCCTTTCATGGCTCAACTCCTTTGGGAATTTTCACTTGTCCCATCATGTGTTGCCAGCGATAGATCTGCCCATGCGACCTCCACGCGAGACTCCAAATGTTCTTAGCCTTGAACAACCTTATAACTTTGTGATTCGAATACATTTAGTGGGATGACAGGGGTTCTAACCTAGAGCCCTGCTTCGAACTCAATTTCATATATAAAAATATATACATGTATAGATACACCTTATAATGTTTCCACTAGGTCAACATTTCGAATAAGCATGCACATTTCTAGTGTTTTTGGTTTAATACACCCCATATATATATATATATATGTGTGTGTGTGTGTGTGTGTGTGTGCATCAATACAGCTTATAATGTTTTCGCTAGGTCAACATTTCAAATAAACATGCACATTTCTAGTGTTTTTGGTTTAATACACCACACACACACACACACACACATATATATAGAGCAAAATAAAAGCACACAATAATGGCATCATTCATACAAAATTTAGCACTCATATGTCAAAATTTAGTGATTCCTCCTCGAATTTGCACGAATTTAATCCTATTGAGCCCCTCCTGACACCTGTATTTGTTTTCAAGGTAAATTTTAATAAACTATACCACTGTAAGTTCGTCAAATAGTTGGTAGGCATCCCAATATTTTCTCATTTTGCCTCGTATCAGGCCCAATGTTGAAAACTGGGCTCCGATACAACTTTGTAACGTCCCAAACTTCCTGCTAGGCAACGCTACCACAACCTCAACACTTCAAAATACATGATTTCTTTGTGGAAGCAAAAAAATTCCTAACCTTATCCCAACCATTTCTATGCATGCCAATACTTGGTGTATGTGAATGCAAATTCAAATACCCAAAATGAAAAATTCATCATATATGATCCATAAGTACATTATAACACATTGAAAATAATTAATTAACAACAATCATGCATATAATATGAATCTAGGGTTTCAACATATATTCATAAATCTGGAGTATAACATCATAAATGTATAAACCACCACAATAATGAACATGAACTCTTATCTAAATCATTTTTTCCCACATTATCAAGTGACTATGAATAAATTCATGCCATTAAATATGCACAATAGAATATAAAGGAAGTTATAATCATTATTTCACAAAAAATAAAGATCATGGTTTCAACCATAAAACCATAAGAGAATATACATAAGATATAAATACTTATATGTATAAAAGAGGAACTGGTTGTGGGCTCTCCACGTTCATCTGAACCATAAAGCTCGTGGTTCATCACTCTCAACCACAGGTCACCCCTGAGCTGGGGCTACAAATCGACAGACAATGGTAAACCAGTAATAACAAACATATCCATGGTCAAGGCACCAACCCAACACTCATGACTCCAACCACTATGCTCGGCTTCCTCAAACCTAGGCCCAAGTTGTGCACCCTTCTCCAGGACCCACTAGTCCCTCAACAATGCCCACCTTCCAGGGCTCTAAGAGCTGGTGCTACTTTCAAAGATTGCATGCCATAACTGATTCAACTTCCAGTCAGTTCCAGAGCCCAAGTGGCACACCCTTCTTTAAAACCTACTAGTCCCTCTGCAATGCCCACCTTCAAGGGCTCACCAACTTGTCACTAGAACTCTAATTGGTTCCAGAGTCCAAGCAAAAGACTCAATGACTAAAAATCCCCAATCAGTTCCAAAATCGCCACACTAGGTTAATTGACTGTTTCATAACCAAAATCCATTGTCTACCTCTCGCCATGAAATGGATGATGAATAAAAATAACGATGATGAAAATGACATGTTGAGTGGTTGACTGCCTGCATGAATGTTGATGAATGAAAATGAATAATGATGGTGATGGATGGATGAATAATGGCCCTCTCGGTGTCTTTTTATAATGCATGGCCACTCTTTGCCATGTCAAGTGCATGACCTCTCTTCGCCATGTGGCACCACGTGGGCCCCATGTGCCCTTTCCCAGACAATGAAGACCACAACCTGTTGCCTATCACCATGGAGTTGCATTTCCCCCCCATAATATTTTATGTGGAGTGTGCTTCATAACCAATCGTTCTTATATTAATATACAAAAATATGTACAAAAATTATGATATTTACAATCTAGGCCCTTTGGCCATTTTTCCAAAACAACACATATGGATTTGGGCAAGATAGCCCCAAAATCCATATACACATATACATAGGCACACAAACATGCAAAATGGCTCTCACTCACTAACCTACTATCAAAGTAGATATATTTACATCATAAACTAGTAGGGGAATTACATCTGGTGCATAATATATTTCCTATTTTGCCTCCATGTTCCTCCCAACATGCTAATTAGGGGAATTTTGAGGTATGAAATGGGTCTCTTAAGGAAAACAATAAAATAACAGTTAAAATAATAAAATATGATTTATGATTTTTTAAGAAAAAGAAAGGAAGCTATTTTTTGTTTTATTTTTTATTTTAATTTTTATTTATTTTTTTAAATTGTACTTTCAACTTATCTCCTTATGGATTTACTCAAATGTCAAGTGTAGACACTCGTTTGATGAAAAATTCAATTCCACATCCAACGAGTACCCACTTTACATACTTCTGAGTAGACCCACATATTGTTTTTTGAAAACACATGAAAAAACTTGGTACTCATTAGATTCTGCATCCAATGGGTGTATACACTTGACATTTGGGTAAACCCATAAGGATATAAGCTGAAAATATAATAAAAAATGTACTTTCATTCTTTTCCTTCCAAAATATTCCCCCCTAGGGATGACATCATCATCTTGAATCCTATTATTTCGTTTAAAGTTATTTTTGTTAGTACATTTTTTATTTTGAGGCTCATAGGGCCAGATCAACTATGGACTTGATCTGCTCTTCAATTCATATGCACTGTTTGAACTTCTAACAATCCACTGCTTAACAGATAGCTACAAACCCTAACCTATCCTACCACAAAAAAAAAAAAAACAAACAATTCAACATGTATGCCTCATGCATGCCAAGTATGAGGCCAAGGATCAAATATCGATCAAATTATTATAAAGAACGCAAAGGTATTTCATGAGGATCTTTGAAGACATCCAAGCTAAAGCAATGTGCATTATCACGGTTTGGTAGAAACAATTTTTGATGCTTTAATTTTGTTAATGAACCATTAATTTAAAATAATTTACCTCTATACTTTTGCGTGATCGCTATTATTTGAATGATAGTAATCATACCTCAAAATTTCCTCGATAAGAGTCTTTTCAAATCCTATTTCTATCTTTTTAGTCATACTTTTCATTAAAACCTTCTCCGTATAAGATTATTACTTTGTTCACAAAACACCTTATTCTATTATTACATGTTTACTCGAGTCACCACATTATTCATAACTATTATCTTACTCATGATTACTATGTTTTTCATAACCATTATCCCACCCATAGCTATCATACCATCATTACTATAACCCTCTTCATTGCTTCTCAATACTCTTGACACAATAACACTCTTAAAGCCTTTTTGACATGACAAGTTATCATAACAAAAGTTCTCTTTATTATGTTATAAGAAATCAAAACTAATACTCTCTCCATTTCAACTCTTTTGGTTTCTTAGTGTGTCCCTATACAAAGCATTCTTGCAAGAATTTTTGTCACATATTAATTTCTTTCTATATAGGGTTATTCATACAAAGTAATCCTCATATAAAGTGCATTTTTCAAAATATTTGGTCACATACAGAGTTGTTTATATGCAAGTTCTATACCATGTTTTTTAATATAAAGCAAGACTTTGAAAAATGACAATACGATTCAAACTATTTGGGGTCGAGTTAACTGGCACACACTCAAGGTGCCACAAAATCTTATAAAGAGCAAGATAGAATCCATTTTTTGCAAAATTATAAGGTCATAATCTAGAGGTAATCAATGCCTTTGCTCTTACAATTGATGGTCAATATGGTTAGGCAAGTGATTTAATGTTGCACATCCTTGAGAATTCATTGCCATAGATCATTGGTTTCCATCAACAAGGCGAGAAATGGCTCAAGAAGAAAGAAATAGATGAGAAATCATAGACACCAATCACAAACACCTTTCCATAGTTGATCAAGACAGAGACCAAATTGGGCTGAGGGAGTTTCAAGTGTATGGTTAAAATATCCTTGGAAAGACTTAATTTTTCCTATTCAAAAGTATATCACATGTAAGGGATGCTTTAGCCATATTTTCATTTATCATATATGCCTTTTACTTCATATAAAGAATGAAAGACCCATCAACATACTATATTATTTACTAAGAACTTTGATTAAGATCGAAAACACAATTAAGAAAGAAACTAAAAATGGGGAGAGGAGCTTTTACCACCATGGAATGGTAAAGATGATCAGTATGTATGAACTTCAGAAACATGATATATCATGGCCACAAATTTCTCTCAAAATGGTTTTCCAGAGGATACTACTAAAGAGGATACCACCATAACATCATAACGAGGAGTTACATGAAGTCTATGTTCAATCAAATGAACCAAGAAGAACAACTAATTAAAAAAGATGGAAGTAAAAAATAGAGGTACTTAAAAAGAGGTGATCACATATAAAAAGAGAATAAATCGAGCTATGGCATAAAATATCAACAAATATGACGTTAAGGGCATTCAAAAGGAACAATCAATGTTTACAAAGGTAGCAAAGAAACAAAGAACCAAGTATGCTACTCCTAAAATAACATGAACTCTTGAGGTTAATGAGCACAAAGAAGTTTTATATGACCACATAGAGACCACGGAAACTGATATAAAGAATCCATATTAACTCATGACTGCCAATGAAACAAAATCATCACAATCCTTAGCACAAGAAGATAGGGATTTCTCAACTTTTACTATTGTTGTTCAAAAGGAGCCTTCCATTCTTTCTCAAGAGATTAAATAAGCAATATCTCCCACTATGTTTTCTAATTTAGACATGGACAAGAGAAAATTTAGAAAATAAAGGAAGGAAATTGAAGAGTTACAAATATTAAAGAGATGTATGAAAATAGAAAACAAGATGCTCACAAGACAAAGTATCAAGGTGATAAAGGAAAATGAAAAGATCAAAGAGGAGAATGAAAAGCAAAAGAAATAAAATGCTTTGTTGACCAAACAAGCATATAAATTATACAAGCCAAAACGAGCCTTCAAACTACATAATGGAAACCTAAAGGCAAAAGCCTTAATACAAAGGCTTAGGAAGCCAATTCATAGGAGATCCATATACAATGTGGATGTCTTGCTGTAGGAAGTAGGGGCCATTTGGACACGGAATAGAGTAAATACAATTTTTTCAAAAGTTGAAACATGAATTGTATGGGGACATGTAATGGATTATGTTTGGGAGGAATGTTGGCACTTAATTTTTTCATCCAAAAAGCACTCAAACCCTACCTATCCTGCTCTCATTTCCCCCTTTTTTGTTTCATTTCCATACACTAAGACCAAATTTTCCTTCAATAAAGACATATAAAAGCACATGAGGTATTTCCACAATTTAATTTTAATTTGTAGTAATAAGCAAGTTAAATGTTAAAAAAATGGTTTTTATCAAAGTTTCTAGGAATAAATCCATTCATGGTAATTCTTCATTTCTTAAGCTGGTGGCAGACATTCCCAAGGAATCCATGCATATGGGTTTTTATCGTGATCTTTAGGACATAATATACGACACAATATGGTTCCCCTTGGATCCATAAAAGGCTAAAAGAACACAATCGGTCAATGCTCCAATCAACACGGGGTGCCAACAAGCCAAATAACATAGCAACAAGAATCCAACTATGAGTTTTCTCTAGAACATGTTATTGAGGTTGAGATCACACTCTTCCAAGATTGAATATCCTACGTTAAGAGGATAGATCAATATGTCATTACTCTAGGAGAGGGATTATAACTCTTTTTGTTATATTTTAGTTTATATTGAAAGCAATAAGAACTAGACGAAAGGGGTAATTGCACACGGGAAAATTGTAATCAAGCTCTATGAAAATTTCCTCTTACTTTCCTAATAGATTAGGTTGAGTTTCAGAAGATGGTAGTCTTGATGTGCATATGCCAAGTCTAGAGGGCCCCCATGCTTTGGACATTACATTGTTATCTTTATGTGGGTTATTATATATAGATTTCTTTCTTTCCATTTCTCAACTTTTTGTTATCTATCAATTATTTGTGTTTTCTTTGAGGTCCCATATATTTTGATTAGTTGTAGCTTTGCATTAGTTCAAGGTTGAATCTACCTTCTAGTCACAATTTAGAGTGGTCATCAGATTATTATTACTAGTATTATTAGTGGTGGAGTTATGATAAAGTGTTGTAAAGTGCCTTTCTATTAGCGTAACCACAATGGATGCTAGTTAACAAATTAAAGTTTGATTGCACATCTCCCATTTTTCTTAGTTAAAAAGTATTGTATTGATGAATGTTTGTTTAATATCCTTTCAATCATTAACTTCACAGTGAACAAAGTATCGTTACATGAGCCATTTACCCATAGAGGCAGTGGAATATTGCAACCTATTTTCTTTATCAGTACACTAAGAGGGCTTTCCTCATTTACCACACGTTCTCTTTTTTAAAACTCTGCGATGACTGCATGTTTCGTCTGGACTGTCAAGACTACAAGTAAAAATAAGTAAAGCAGAATAGTGGAAATCAAATAAGGAAACTTGAAATGAAATGAAATGGAGGAGCTCGTAGAAAATAGAGAAGAGACAATCATCTTAACTTTATTTTTAATTGAATTTGTCTGTCATCATCTTTACCTTAAAGTCAGTGAATTGTAATTCAAGACTACAACTACAGGGTGTTAAAGTCAACCTCTAAAACCTATCAATATTGAAGTTCTTGAACATCATTTTATCTCCAACCCTATGCTTTTTGTATTTACATTAGCCCTCTAATTTAAAATTCCAGGTCAATTACGAAGAACAAGGTAGTTTCTTAAAATTAATAACAAGATAAACAACTTTTGATCTTACTTTATTCTTTGAAATTTAAAGATATTATAATGAATAAAAGTGATTTTTTCTTGTAAATTCATTAAAGAAAAAGGAATGAGCTTTCTAGGTTGACAATTTGTCTTCTCTGTAAAAAAAATATTTTTAAATGGTTTAAATCACAGTATGAGATTTCAACATATAAATACAAAATATATATATATATATATATGAATTGAGTTTGTTAATAAAAAATATAAAATTTTCAAGGTGTAAAATAGAAATTTAGATTAAAAAAATAATAATTTATTTATTTATTATTATTATTTTCTTTTATGTATAGTTATTTTAATTAATTAATATTTTTCCATATACTTTACATGATAGTAATATGTGATATATTATATGCTGGAAAATTATAACTTTTTTTGCATGGTTGGATTGTTATATTTGCTTAAGCTCTGAGATAGTATGACAAGTAAGGAATATTGAAAAATATTAAGACAAGAGCAATGAGTGTGAAGAGTTGTAAGGCTTGAAACATCGAAGAAGTATGTGTGCGAGGACAAATGGCTTGTTCTATGTATATTGTTCAATTTTACACCTGAAACAATATTGAGGAAAACAATAAAGAGAGCAATTAAAAACCAAGGCTACACTGACATAACATGCTTTTAGATGAAATAAAAAGAGTAAATAATAAATAATAATAAGTACACAAGTTGAAACGTAATGTAAATTATACCCGTTTTTTTTATAGTGTTCACAATATGCCATCCTTATGAGACAAGTCAAGTTTTTGCTAGATTCTAATTATATTCATTTCATTGTTTTTTTTAGTTAATTTTATTTTTATGGAAACCATGCATTCCACTTTCGTTTTGTACATATGTATTGATTACTTATGATTGTGACCAATTTCAATTGACACATGTAAACTTCATTTCATTAATATCAAAGAACTAAAGTATGCTTACATACAGAATTGAAATAAACTAGCTCAGGTGATGGTAGCTTATCTCTGAGAAGAGATGTGGCAGATACATTCCTATCAACTATGTTACAATGAGGCTCAAAAACCTATTTATTATTAGAAACAATGGAAAATCCTAAACATCCAAAAACCTAACCCTAGGAGATGAAGCGCCAAAACTATGGGCCTCGTTGGGGTAAATTGGTACATCAACTTCCCAGGGTGGTAACTTTGGCATACAATCTCCAATTAACGCGCACGATACCTCATCAGAAATATTTATCTAAGGACTATAAATTTCAATTGTAAATATTAGCTAACCAACCGTGTTTGCTCATTTTCCAAAAAAAATGTCGTTTAGGGACTCAAAATGGCTCCGGAAGTTCACTACTCGAAAAACTAGCAAAAATAGTAAATTATGCTACAATTAAGGAAATTGAAAGACTAAAGGAAACAATGGTGGGGGTCCAAGTGGAATAGGATGGTGACCACCAATATCCACCTGGATTAGTCCTCCCCCCTTAGGAAGCAATGGTCCCAATTGGGTTGAGTGCCTCCATGAGATGGGTAAACTTCTGTTGAACTTGGTCCTTGGTGAGCCACTTGCCTTGGTGTAGAAGTTGACCAACTTTGACAACCCAATATAATTGGATCTTTTGCTGGTGAGTGTTCTTGATCTATGTGTCCATGATCTAATCAGTTGTGGCCTGTTCCATGCAGTCTAGTTTTAACTTTGTTGGTGTGAGTTATTTTGCAATTTTTGATGTGTCTAATAATGGTGTAAAGTATGGTTGAAGGCGGTCCACATTGAACACTGTGTGCAAGCCAAGGAATGGGGAAATTCTGAGCTCAAAATAATTGTCTCCCACAACCTTGGCAATGGTGTAAGGCCCATATCAGAGTTGTCTGAGCTTCTGATGGGCTCCGGTAAGACATTCTTTCTGCAAATGCAACAAACTTTGTTGCACTTCTGAAACTTGTGTGGCACCCAATGTTGATCATGTCATTACTTGTACTTGACATTGGACTTCTCCAAGATGTCATGAACCTGCTGGTGGATGTGCTGGATGTGTTCAATAAATTTGGTTGATTTATCAACCTTAGACAATACATGTGTGGATTCTATCATGGCAACATCGATAAGACACAATGGTTGAAATCCTGGACCCACTTGAAAGGGACCGCAACCAGTCGAGCTATGGAGAGCTCTCTTATAACTATGCTACACATACAAAATGATCTCATCCTAGGTTCGTGGATGCTTGGAGTTGTACATGCAGAGTATGTGCACTATCATCTTGTTGACGACCTTTGTCTGACCATCAGTACGAGGATGGAATGCAGTCGACTTGGTGAGTTTGGTGTCCAATAGTGTCTAGAGGCTTGACCAGAATGTGCTTAGGAACCTGCTATCTTGATCTGATATTATGGTCTGTGGGATCCCAAAATGTACCCACTCTTGTTCAAAGAAGAGTTTGGTAGTGTCCTCTACTGTGATACTCTTCTTGCAGGCCGCCAATATAGCCATCTTAGAAAATCTATGCATGACCACAAATACAAAGTCATTACCATTATTGATAGAAGGGAGGCCAGATAGATAGTCCATGGGGATAGATTCCCAAGGCTGGCTGGGGGTAAGAAGAGGAGTGTACAGGCCTTGCTTCTTGATGGTTGGCTTGGCGATGATGCAGGTAGTGCAGGATCTGATATATTTCCTAACATCTTGTTGGAGTTTTGGCCAATAAAAGTAATTTTTTAGTACGACCACAATTTTCTCCACACCAAAGTGTCATGTGACCCAATTGTAGTGTGCCTCCCAAATTAGCTTTGCACACTTGCTTGAAGCAACACAAAGGTGGCCTTGGTAGCATAATAATGCGTCCTAGAGGTGGAAATCAAGAACTTGCTTGCCATCTACTAGAATCTAGTATGTGGAGGAAAAATCTGGATCATTTTTGTATAGTTTCGACCATCAAGAGGTCTCATGGCCACAAGAGTTAAGAACAGTAGTCAGTGCTGCAACTGGGGGCCGATTTAGGCAGTCTGCAACATAATTGGTGTTGTCCTTTTTGTATTCAATTTTCAAGTGTAATTGTTGCAGATATGTAGACCACTTCTGATGGCGACCGTTCTGCAACTTCCCTTTTGTTTGTATAACTTGAAGAGGTTAGTGATCAATGTGGATGACCGTCTCCTTCCCTAGAATGTAATGCTTCCACTGTTGGCAAGCCTGCACGATGGAATACATCTCTTTGTCATAGGTGGGATACTTCCGAATTATATTGGAAAGTGTCTCACTACGATAGGCCACTAGATGCCTATGCTGGGTGAGCACTGCACCAATAGCATAGTTAGAAGCATCTGTCTCAATTAGAAATGGTTGTTGCGGATATGGAAATGTGAGTATCGGTGCAGAGCAGATGTGGCACTTCAACTCAACGAACGCCTTCTATTGAGACTTAGACCAGGAAAATTTTTCTTTCACTTTTCCCTTGGTAATCTGACTCAAAGGCCAAGTGATATGGGAGAATCCTAACATGAATCTCCAAGAAAAACTTGCATGGCCCAAAAATTTGCAAAGCTCTATTAGAGTGTTCGAGGCTGGCCAATCCCGAATGACTTGGATCTTCATTGGATCCACGTGCACACTTCACTCATCTATGATGTGACCCAGATATTAGACCTGGCTCATGAAAAAGGTGCATTTCTCCAAGTCGGCACTTAGTTTGTGTTGTCACAGGGTTTGAAGGACTTGTTGAATGTGTTGTAAGTGTTCTTCCCAACTCTTATTGAAGATGAGGATGTCGTCCATATAAACAACCACAAATAAATTAGTGAAGGGTCATAAGATGTCATCCATTAGCCTCATAAAATTAGCAGCGACATTTGTCAATCTGAAGGGCATAACTAACAATTCAAAAAGGCCTTCCTTGGATTTGAAGGGGGTCTTCCATACATCTATGGGATCTATTAGAACTTGGTGATAGCCAGACTTCAGATAGATATTATTGAAATACTTGGCTACCTTGAGTTGGTCTAGAAGGCCATAAATCTGTGGGATTGGATACCTTTTCCTGACAGTGATTTTGTTTAGTGCCCGATAATCAATGCAGAGCCTCCATGTCCCATCCTTCTTATGTACAAGTACAATCAGGCTCCCACAAGGTGAAAACTTGGTCGGATGTTCCCTTTTTGCAACAACTCCTAGATTTTCGACTTGATCTCTTCATGTTCCAGAATGGAGCGACGATATATCAACCCATTGGGTAGAGGTGCTATGGGAGTCAAATCGATTGAATGCTTGACTTGACAGTGCAAGGGTACCCTTGTGGGTGAGGAGAAGATGACCCTGTAGTCTTCCACGACCTTAGCCACCTACTGTTGTTGCATGGATGAACCCTTCCTGGGGGCCATGGATGTAGACATGATCTCTCACTTACTTTGAGAGCTAATAAAAAAGAAAACAAATTTCCCAGTCTGGGAGATGATCTTACTGCATTACTTAGCATAGATCAAAGATATGGCGGTATGCGGGGCCACCTCCAGTATCATGTATAAATTATTACCGTAAGAAATAATAACAGTGTAAGGCCTCGACTCATATATAACATGACGCTTACACAAGTATGGTTAGCACAATAATACATCACAAAATTCAAGAGGAGAAACATCACACAATACCTCAACCGTGAAGGGTTTGATGTTGTAGGGAAGGCAACATTACTGGCTGATGCAAAGATATCGTCCTTGGTGAAGCCACCCAATGGCGTATGACTGTGGGTGTGGTGTGGTCGGTAGGCCCAATCACATTATGAACTCTACTGAAATGATATTATTTTGGCTCTCGTTGTTGAAAATGAATTGTAGCGGCAGACCCTTCACCCATATCTGTGAGTGGAAGTGACACTCCCCCTCCCCTAGATCTTCGCGCTCAATATTCTGGATCTTGGTGGTGGCAACAATGGCAATGGACTCCGAAACAATAATATTCTTCCCTTTTTCATTCCCCTTATCAGGTTTTAACTCAGAGTTGGAACATGATATGATTTTGAAGCCTTCATCTTGGCCACTAGTTACTGCTTGGCTCGACACTCACTTGTGTTGTGAGTGGGGCTCTTATGGAACTCACACCACTTTCCTATGTCCTTCTTTGTCTTCATGATGTTGTTATTTGCTTATGGTTTCGATGGGTTGTCTTGGGTCACCTTGCCTTGGCTTTGTCCTTTGTTCTATTGTTTGGGGGCACCTTTCCCTTGCTTCAGATTTACAGATCCAAAGTTTCGCTTGTTTTGTTTAAACTTCTGCTCAATCTTGACAACGTATTAGTAGTAGGCACCAAGCGAGGAGATGTCTAGGAACTCCATCTCATCCTGGATGTATTTGTGCAGAGAACATCGGTACTTGAGTACCAGATGCCACTGAATCCTTGATACCCAACTTCTTGCGAAGGGTGTGAAAAATATTTGTGAACTTGGGCATGTCTTGGACCCTTCCTTGCCATAGTGTGGTCCACTTTATGTACTTATCTTCATAGTTCCCGACAGGGTAATACTGCTCCTTGATGGTGTCTCAGAAAGAGTTCCAAGTGGGTGTGACTAAAAAACATGAGGGTTCCATCTCATCCTTCTACTCACAGTAGGTTTCCCAACAGTACTTGACGTGGGAGGCAACTTTGAGGATTGCAAAAGTAATCTTTTCCCTATTGGAAAAATCATGAACCAAAAATACCCTTCCAATAGATTAATCCATCTATCTACGATGTCAACATCTATCTAGCCTTCAAATATTGGAATATCAAAGTTGACTTGGTGCCTCTAGAGTGGTTGTTAGAAGATGAGTCACCTATGGGCATCTGTCGAAGGATACGGGAAAGGTTGTCCATCATCGCATTCCTTTGTCGATCGAGGGCTTCTTCGAGCAATATTTTGAAGGGATCTCCTGCTCCCTCATCTTTCTTTTCTTCTGCCATGGGAGGCCGTCGGGTTTGCAAGGCTAGTCTTGCAAAGGTTCAACCAGTTTGAGCCCTAAATATTTATACCCTGACCTCGTTGCGGACATGCAAAGAAAAACAGAGAAAGATAAGACTACTTTGATACCACTGATCTAAACTTATGCAAGAACGCAACATAATACATATATAAACATAAACACAAAGATGCAACATAATTTAAACTTCATTTCACTAACATCGAAGAACTGAAATATGCTTACATACGAAATGGAAATAGACTAGCTCGGGCAATGTTAGTTTATCTCTGAGAAGAGATTTTGCGGCTACATGCCTCTCAACTGTGTTACAATGAGGCTCAAAGGCCTACTTTGTTGGGTATACGACGAAAGTCCCACATTGACTAGAAGTGGGGAGGATCATGGGTATATAAGGGTGGACAAATATCTCCATTGGTATGAGGCCTTTTGGGGTAAGTCCAAAAGCAAATCCATGAGGGCTTAGGCCCAAAGTGGACAATATCATACCATTGTGGAGATATGTGGTGTCCAGAGTCCTTACAAGTGGTATCGAAGCTGTTTTGGCTTCAAGGGGATGCCTTTGTTGCTGAGGGGTTTCCCTCGGGCCTGTGGTAGACCCTGTTCAATGGGAGATCTGCGAGATCGATTTTGGTGGTGAAAGAAGATGGCGAGCAGCGGAAAGATAGAGATTGAGAAGTTCAATGGTCAGAGTTTTGAGTTGTGGAAAATCAAGATGGAGGATTTGTTGGTGGATAAAGATCAGTGGATCGCGATAGATACGGGTACTAAACTGACGGGAGTGACCGAGGAAGAATGGAAGAAGTTGGATCGGAAGTCAAAGAGCACAATACGATTGTGTGTCTCAGATTCAGTATTGCTAAATGTATCAAGGGAAGCTACGGCAAAGGCTCTGTGGGACAAGTTAGGGACTTTGTACCAATCTAAGTCTCTGGTGAATAAACTATTCCTGCGGAAAAAGATGTATAACCTGAGGATGAAAGATGGAGACTCGGTGACAGAGCATCTGAATACGTTTAACACTATGGTAAGTCAGTTATCATCTGTTGATATTAAAATTTCAGATGAAGATAAGTGCATCAGTCTGTTGTGTTCTCTACCAGATTCGTGGGATAGTCTGGTTATTGCAATAGGTAGCAATGCAACTGCTTTGCAGTTTGATGAAATAGTCTCAGCCCTGCTGACGGAGGAGATGAGACGGAAAAATATGGACAACCAGAATGGTGATGCCTTGTCTGTACGAGGACGGTCCTAGAACAGAAACAAAAATAAGTCATCGAGTGGGAGATCTAAATCTAGAGGGAGATCTAAATCTCCAGGAAAACCTACAAAGGTGGTGTGCTGGAAATGCGGAAAGGAAGGGCACTTCAGAAGGGAGTGTAAATCTAAAGCTCCTGATAAAGGAAAGGGATCTGATGATGCTCCTTCTCAGAGGCGAAAACCACCTCAGATGAAGGTGGGGATGTGTACTTGGCTTCTTCAAGTACACATGTAGATCATGAGGCATGGTTAATTGACTCAGGTGCATCCTTTCACTTCACTCCCCGTAGAGAGTGCTTCTGCGAGTATGAGAAATACGATGGTGGTGATGTCTTCTTAGGAGATGATAGGAAGGCTAGAATCATTGGTGTGGAAAAGTAAAGTTGAAGTTGCAAGGTGGAAGGGTTAGAACCTTTCCGGGTGTTCTGCATATTCCTGCGTTGGCTAGAACTCTGATTTCTGTAAGCAAGTTGGATGATGCAGGTGTAAAGACAGTGTTCGAGAAGGATACCTGCAAGATGGTTCGAGGAGCACTGGTATTGATGCGGGGAGTTCGGATTGGAACTCTGTACAAGCTGCAGGGTAGCACTGTTGTTGACGGGTGCAATATTTCTATGGTTCCTGAAAATGGAGTAGAAAATCTAGTGGTCTCTGGAGAAGACCTGTTGTGGCATCAAAGGCTTGGACATATTGGAGAGAAGGGCCTTCGAATACTTCATGGTAAAGGTATGGTAGAAGGTATGAGTAATAGCTCTCTGGATTTTGATTTCTGTGAAAATTGTGTATATGGGAAGCAGAATCGGGTGAGTTTCCCCTCTGGTGGTAAGAGGATGAAAAAAATATTAGAGCTTGTGCACAGTGATGTGTTTGGACCTGTGAAAGTTCCATCACTGGGTAAGTCTGTGTACTATGTATCATTTATAGATGACTTCTCAAGGAATACATGGATATATTTCCTTAAGAAGAAATCTGAAGTCTTTGACAGGTATAAAGAATTTAAGGCTCTGGTGGAAAATCAGACAGAGAAGAAGATAAAGGTGTTGAGGACAGATAATGGTGGAGAATTCTGCAGCAAGGAATTTGAAGAATTTTGTAAGAAGTGTGGTATAGCACGGCAGAAGACTACTCCATATACACCTCAGCAAAATGGAGTCGCAGAAAGAATGAACAAGACGTTGATGGAAAGGGCAAGAAGCATGCTCAGTGTTGCCGGGTTAGGACAGGAATTCTGGGCAGAGGCGGTGGATACTGCATGTTACCTGGTCAACAGGTCACCTTCATCAGCGTTGGAGGATAAGACTCCACAAGAAGTATGGACTGGTAAGAAACCCTCTCTTTCACATCTGAGGGTATTTGGATGTGATGCATATGTACATGTTCCAAAGGAGAAACGAACCAAGTTGGATAGTAAATCTGAAAAGTGCATCTTTATTGGGTATAAGGATGGTTTAAAGGGTTATAAGCTTTGGAACCCACTCACACGGAAGGTTGTGTACAGACAAGATGTGGTGTTTAGAGAGGTGAAAGATGTTATCAAACATGAAGTCCAACCAAAGGAACCTGTGAAGATAGAGTTTGAACTAAAGGAGGAAGAATCAGTCTCTATAGCAGAGGAGGAATCAGAAGATGAAGAGCCACAAACTCTGGCTGTGAGAAGATTAGTTCGAGAAAGAAGGCAACCAGAACGGTATAGTCCATCTGCTTTCTGTTCAAATTTTTCTTTGTCTGTTACTGATGATGATCCCAGAACTATGAAGGAAGCAGTGGATTCAAAGGATGGAAAACTCTGGAAGAGGCCATGGTTGATGAAATGGCATCTTTGCACAAAAATGAGGCTTGGGATCTGGTGGAGTTGCCGGCTGGAAGGAAACCATTGGCAGCAAATGGGTGTTCAAGAAGAAGACAAATGCAGAAGGGAAGGTGGAGAAATACAAAGCTCGGTTGGTCGCAAAAGGTTATTCCCAGGTGTCGGGGATTGATTTTGGTTATATTTTTTCTCCTGTTGCCAAGGTAACTTCTATTAGATTACTTTTATCTGTTGCTACTGCTTTTGATTTTGAGGTAGAACAGATGGATGTGAAGACAGCATTTCTTCACGGGGATTTGGAAGAGGAAATCTACATGAAGCAACCTGAAGGCTTTGCGGTTAAGGGTAAGAAAGAACTAGTATGCAAGTTAAAGAAGTCTCTGTATGGGTTAAAACAGTCACCAAGGATGTGGTATCAGAAATTTGATACATTTATACGGACTTGGCTTCACCAGAAGCAAAGCAGATCATTGTGTGTATTTTAAATTAATTGGTGACGGTGTTATTTATCTGGTCTTGTATGTGGATGATATGTTGTTGGTTGGAAATGACAAAGAAATTATCCAGGATTTGAAGGCCCAATTGTCCTCCAAATTCGACATGAAAGATCTCGGTGCTGCAAACTATATTTTGGGCATGGAAATTAAAAGAGATCGGGCAAAGATGAAGCTCTGGTTAAATCAGAGGAAGTATGTTGAGACAATATTGCATAGGTTTAATTTTCAGTATAGTAAACCGGTGAAGGTTCCTATTCCCGTAAGTGTGAGGTTATCTGTTGAACAGTGTCCCAAGACACAAGAAGAGGAAGAGGACATGTCCCGTGTTCCATATGCAAGTGTAGTCGGTAGCTTGATGTATGCCATGGTCTATACTAGTCCAGACATTGCACATGCAGTGGGAGTATTGAGCAGGTTTATGTCAAAACCAGGGAAGGAGCACTGGACAACAGTGAAGTGGGTTTTCAGGCATTTGCGTGGCACTAGTGATTATGGTTTGTGCTACCAAGGAAGACCAGGATTAGAAAGAGTGTTGGATATCTGTGGCTTTGTTGATGCAGACTGGGCTGGAGATCTGGATCAGAGAAGATCTACAAGTGGGTATGTGTTTAACCTATTTGGAGGTGCAGTCAGTTGGATGAGAAAGAAACAATCTGTAGTGGCACTATCAACTACAGAGGCAGAATACATGGCAGCCACTCATGCAAGCAAGGAAGCAGTTTGGTTGCAGAGATTGTGTTCAAGTATGGGGTTAGTACAGGGAGCTATAAGGAAAGACTGTGACAGCCAAAGTGCAATTTTCTTGGCAAAGAACCCTGCTTATCATTCAAAGACAAAGCACATTGATGTTCAGTATCACTTTGTGAGGGATATGATAGAAGACAAAAAGGTGTTGCTGGTAAAAGTGGACACTTTGAAGAATACTGCCAATGCATTGACAAAATCCTGTGAGCTCTGAGAAGTTCTCTTGGTGTAGAGAAACAATGGGCGTTTCAGGGCTGGAAAAATGACTAAGCTCTC
>APFE031513890.1:45719-70811 GCA_000404065.3 Pinus taeda | reverse complement strand
AAGTGGGGAGGATCATGGGTATATAAGGATGGACAAATATCTCCATTGGTATGAGGCCTTTTGGGGTAAGTCGAAAAGAAAATCCATGAGGGCTTAGGCCCAAAGTGGACAATATCATACCATTGTGGAGATATGTGGTGTCCAGAGTCCTTACAAATGGTATCAGAGCCATGCCCCGAAGTTAGCCAAGTGGATGAATCCTCAGAATGTCGAATGAAGGTGGTGGGCCCCAGTAATATCACGATAGGATCCTTGGATGAGCTCGGTTAGACAGGCAGTGTGCTCCAGATTCTTCATGGACGTGTCCTGGTCCCAACACGGTGAAGAGGAGTTTACCTGGAATAGAGCAAGATCTCGAGGCAGGTGGTGTTCCATGTAAGGCGTGTGCTTCCAACGCATTGGAGCAGAGAATCCTGGTTGGTAGAGAGTGGACGAATGGATAATCGTTTGAGGGGAGGCTCGATGGTCCTTTGTTCGAGGGGAGGATTGTTGGGTATACGACCAAAATCCCATATTGACTAGAAGTAGGGAGGATCATGGGTATATAAGGGTGGACAAATATCTCCATTGGTATGAGGCCTTTTGGGGTAAGTCCAAAAGCAAATCCATGAGGGCTTAAGCCCAAAGTGGACAATATCATACCATTGTGGAGATATGTGGTGTCCAGAGTCCTTACATACTTATTATTGAGAAACAATGGAAAACCATAAACATCCAAAAATCTAACCCTAGGAGATGAAACACCAAAACTATGGGCCCCATTGGGGTAAATTGGTACATCAACTTTCTGGGGTCATAACTTTGGCATGTGATCTCTGTTTGACACACAGAATACCCTGTTAGAAATATCTATTCGAGGATTATAACTTACAACTGCAAACATGAGTCAAAGACTCACGTTTGCATGTTTAAAAAAAAATTATTTAGGGCCTCAAAACGGCTCTAGAAGTTTAGGACCCAAAAAACTACCAAAAATAGTAAATTGTGCTACAATTAAGGAAATTGAGAAATTGAAAGAAGAAATGGTGGGGGTCCAAGTGGAATAGGTGGGTGGCAACCAATATCCACTTGGATCACATTGACACATTAGATCAACTGTGTCATACAAATGGATGTAAAATTCTTCATGGTTGAGTTGCTTACCTAACCTTTAATTAGTCAAATAGATGGGTTCCCACTTTTCACATCTTGTAGATATGCTGAAATATCAATTTGTTGGATGTGTAATCCCAATGGACCATAGGGCTTATCAATTAAACCATGTCAACCACATATTGTTTTTGGGAAGACAATTTTCATCTCTTTCACCACCTATATTATATTTTAATTTTGAAGTATATATATGTACACACACACACACACACACACACACACACACATATATATGTCTTTCTCTTCCCCCACTTTGGGGGTATGCTAGTGTAACTTGATTATGAGAATTATGCGGTCTTCTAATAGCTCTTAGTATGATGGAGTAGTTCCTAATCTCTTAGAACAATTAATATAATCTCTTCAACTCTCTCTATTATTATGTTCAAGTTATAGTTTCTAGGAGTTTTTCTCCATGGTTGTTGAAGTTATATCTCTATTATTATGAAGTCATTTTTCTTAATATATAGCTATATGATCTTGGTTTTTTATTAATAAAATATAGTCAAAGTTTTTTATTTCACAAGTAAGGTTGAAATTTGCTTGAGTAGGATTTTCCCACATCACTGGTATCCAAAGGAAACAATTGACCTTTGAAATGGTGGTGGAAACCATTATTGCAATACATATGCCTAGAAAAATAAAATTTATTTATGTGGCTTCCTCTAACTAGCAAAGATTTAACCTAGGAATTTTTTGAAAGAAATGTCATGAAGGCTAGGAAAGGCACACTCTCTTTGAAGTAGATTTGGAGACTAACAATCATGTTATCCTATCCTTCCATTTCACAAAGCATGTCACAAAATAATTTAAAGGCCTTAGCTCTTGGAAAGGAAATTCTATAGATGAATCCCTAAGGATCTAGTATTATAAGGAGAACATAAAATATTTCAAATCTATACCCCTTATCATAGCCTAGATAATATGCTTGGATAGAAGCACAAAGCTCTTTGAAGGTAAGGATACCTTCTCTTCAAGCGTGCCTCTCAAAGGATCACTATTATAAGTGCTTTTCCTCAATTGTCCTTTATGCCTCGATGTACCTAAATACCAATGTTCCAAATAAATGAAACCTTACCCTAGGATTTTATTAATGGAGCTTCAAAAAATACTTCTTCAAAGGGAGTGGTTGGGGGGATCATATTCCTATCTCAAAACCACTTTTATAAGCTCAAATATAGTTCTAGCCATGCTACAAACAACTACATTGAAGTCGTAACACTCAAAATTATCCTTAAAATTTTTATAGAAAAAGGAGTCTCTTAAATCCAAATTATGGGTGATTCCCTCATAGTGATACAATGGATGAAAGAGGTCTCTACTCTAAGGAACTTAATTATTCATCCATTGTTTGGAGACATGAAGATATTGTAATTTTTTTTTTTCTCGCATTACCTTTACACATGTATATAGGGACGAAAACATTAAAAATGATAGATTGTCCAAGGAGGGCCTAGACTCTAGAAAAAGGAATATGGGAGATCAATAAGTTTGAACAAGGGAAATTGATTTCTTATATTCACAAGTCCTAGTTTTATATTTCTTTACTTTTTTCTAAGTTGATGCTTAAATGTTATAAATTTATATGAGATCATTGCCGACACTTTTTTTGGACAGTCCGTGGATCCTCTACTTTTTGTATATTATCTATGGATCTTATATGGTTTTTCCATGGGAGTTTGAAAGCTACTTGATATTGCTTTAAGATAGACACTTTTCCTTTCCTTTTTTCTTATTTCATTCATAGTTGTAGAGTATGTTTTGGAAGCACAACTCATGGTTCGTGCGTATAATGACCTTTCAAAGGCAAACTAAAATACCTCATGGTCTTCTATTCTTTATAATTTTGTCAACCTTAATAAATTACTAGATCCCCACCCAACACACACACATATAACAATAAAAACCAACAAAAAATTGAAAAAACTTTGAGATGAAACACGAGGTACATGGCATTATGGCTATAGGCTAGCCCCATCACCACACAAACCCCAATAGACACACATAATCAAGGATACCCTCAAGATAGAGCCCAAGGCCTAACCACCATAGATCACTGAAGCCAAAAGGAAGGACAATGCGCTCGACAAAAGCAATATCAACTTCAATACCACCCTAAATATGGAGGGAACTTGTGACCATTTTTGTGCTTTATTTCATCATTGTTAAGGCCAAACATAGATATAATGGGATGAATAAAAACAATCTCACTACTGGGTTGTAGACTTTGCTTAGAATGTTAAAGAAGAGGAAGGGGGTTGCACATGGCACCATGGCTATGCAAACCTTAAGATTATGTGCCATGAAAAATCCCCAAGGGGTTAGCCATGGTCACACCCTCTCGATGACCAACCATGGAGCTGTGACTATGAACCATCAAACCTTTCTAGTGACTAGATGATGGTTGTGACCCTCAACTAGGAAAATCTTTACCTTATGAACCTATCATTAGGTCACTTGCTGAAGAATAGAATGGAGACTTGAAAAAATGAAGAGAAATAAAAAGACACAAGATTTTGTTCCTTGTACAACCTTGTGTTATTTCTTTATAAAATGTGTTGTATCATTGTATTACAAGTTGTTTATGTTTATTATTAATTCTATTTTATTTTATAATTTCTTTATCATAATGATAGTTTGTTGGTTTATACCAACAATTTATTAAATGTTTTTGTTTAATGAATGTATGATAAAAGTATTAACAAGAATATATATATATATATATATATATATTCAATCATATACATGGCATGTATATGGTGAGTATCGCTAAGTCTATCAATAATCAAGCCAACTTTCAAGGAACTAAGCAACAATTATGTGTTGCCCTATTATATACATATTACATACTATATTTGATTAGATATGTGTATCTTAGTAGGGATGATTAGATATGTGTATCTTAGTAGGGATGATTAGATATGTGTATCCTAGTAGGGGTGATTGGTGGGTATAAGTTATAAAGAGCCCAAACAATTTGCTAGAGATCATTAATGAAGTAAAGGAGACATTACAATAAACAAAGTGGGAGGATCAAGATGCCAATGTTTATTTCACTATTGTATGCATATAAAATACAATATTTAGTTAATAAATGTACAAAAAAATTTGGTTAAATATTAAAAGAAAATTAATAGTCCGTTGAGAAAATTCAACTAGCTTAAGTAGTACTGTCAACGAACAAATATAAGTTAAAGACTTACTCATATTTAATATATATTGCATGTACTACAAATAAATGAAATGTGATATTGGTAATATAACCTTTACAACACATAGATAATAGTGATTTAATGTGAAAAAAGAAAGTTGAAAAAAGTAAATTAAGATTAAAATAATATAATAATAATAATTAATATATATATATATATATATATAGGAAGGAAGGGAGGTGAGTTTATATATATATAAATATATATATATATATATATGGGGAGGGAGGGAGGAGGGTAAGGGAGGGAGGGACGGTTTAATTTGAAAATTAAGATTAAAATAACAACAATGATAATAATATATTGAAAAAAGTAATGTAAATATATGCGTAAGAGAGGGGTAAAGTGTTATATGCAAACCATAATTAAATATATCAAAAGCAGAATTACATAACGCACTAGAATAAACTTAGGCTAAAACAAAACGATAAGGTTAGGAGGAGATGAAATGAGGCAGTAAGGTATAATGCTATAGTAGAGCAACATAAGGGCAGAGAACATAATACATTAGCAATGATAATAGTAGAGCAGCGTAGGGGTAGAGAACATTATGATCATATGGTAAATACTTTATTGTTGAAGGACAAGGGTAAAATGTGAAGATGATTACGTTGTAGGAATAGTATGAAATGGTAGAAAAAATAAGTATGGTAGGTACAAATAATGGTATATATATTATATATTTATATTGTACATGAAGATTTTGTAGTGTACATATTAAGGTTGTGTTTTTAATAAGCGAAAATATGGAAAGTGTTTAAGAATAATTATAAATAATGGTTAAATGATGAGAAATTAATAATTGTATTAAGAGAACTTTGATCGGCATGCGAGTCAGTGGTTGGGACATCAAACAGAGATTAATGTTGAGTACACCCGAGTACTGTACCACCACCCCCCACACACTCGAGGTGATGGGTGCGGTGGCCCATGGCATGATTGCATGTAAGGGAGGTGGGAAAGGTGGCAGCGAGGGTGGTGGAGGAGAAGGTTTTAACGAGAGAAAGGATAGGCAAGTGGTTGATGTTTGCGAGATTGTGCACGGACGCGGGAGCTAGTGCATTGGACGGGTTTGGCGATGCCATCCTCAACTTCAAGCTTGTCGATGACCTGCAAATATCAACGAGTATGTTTTCTGGTATCTCTCATCCACGGCAATGTTGACCTATTTGGGTTTCTACTAGAGGGAACAGGGGAAAATTAGGAATGATAATTGGGTAGTTGAGACTCGTTGGTGGAATTGGGGGCGGTGCCTAGTTGTGTTGGCTCATTCCTGCGTCTATATTCTGCTACTGCCAGGTATTGTTGTAATTTCCCTCTGGTTCGAACTCTATTTGTTAGCATGGGGATCCTAGGAACTGCAAGCTGAGGGTTGAGTGGGGATGCCTATAGGACTCTTGCGGGTAGAAGTCGCGAGTCTGGTGTGGAGGGGTGTGGGTGTTAGTTAAGCTGCTTCCTACGTGTGGTCCCTTGTTGTCGATGCTAATGCAACTGCTGGGAAGTAGATAGAAACCAATGCAGAGAGGGAATTGCTAGAATCACGAGTGGGAAGCCGGGCATGAAAATATTAGAGGCTATACGCTGGTGCCTTGGGTAGAGGGGAAGGGTTTGCAAACTATGGCTAACCTAACGCTGGTAAGAGGCAACGCTCACCAACTTGGAATTGGCAAGGGGAAGAGAACCGACCTGCAGGCATGAGGAGTTGGGTGTGGCGACGAGGTTTCATTGCTAATAGCAGTAGGCTAGCCCCTTTGGCAGAATGGACCTATGGCCATGAAAGCCATGACACAGATACCAAAGGGAAAGGTGAGGAGAAAGGTGAGGCAGTTATCAGTGGTAATCCAACCCAGGGACAAGAGCATTTTTATACCATGTTGAATTATTTTTGGTTAAAGAATTGCTGCTCTGAACAAGTTTGGGGCATCTTTGTCATGGCTTGACCTACGAAAAGTCGTGGTCGTGGAAGACGGGCCCAGGTGCTCATAAACGAAAAGGAACTGAGCATGTCTGAGCCTCGCAGGGGTAGAAAATTGGTGGAAAGGCTTATTAGTGAGGCTACCTAGCCATATTACGAGGGCATTGACGAAGGTATTCATAAAATTTTAGAGGAATGGGAAGAGGAAGTTAAGTAGGGCAGCAAGACTGAGGAGGACATGGATGATTGGAGGACCCTTATCCCAGACCTTGGTAACACTACAGGCAGGATAATACAATTTAAGCATACCTTATACCTTTATTGGCTGATGAAAAGCCTGCTGGGCAAGCAGATCTCAGTGGGCATGGTTGTTTCTGTCTAAGGCATGTTGACCTACAAACATGAATTCCAGGAAGTCCAGTTTCAACTCCATAAGCAAGATATCAGGCTTGGAAGAATTGAAAAGCACATCCCATGCATCTTGGAACTATTTGAGATGGCAAGATCGAATGTCAAAGACCCTACACCAGTGGAATCGGCCTCGGAGGAACAGGATGACTAGATAATATCCTTTGTTTAATTTTGTTTTATATGCGAATAGCTTTTACTCTTCCTTATGCAAGAATATGTATAGGTATAAATCTAGAGTATGTTCATGAAAGAGAGACTTATATAGTTTGGATAGAAAGACTCTAACTTTTTTGTTTTTGGATGGCATACAATGTGGATAGGTAGCTAATGGACTTAGTTTACCAATGGGCAAGTTGAGGCCACCTAGACAATCTATGTGGTGTAAATTTTCTTATAAATGAATGGAAAAAGGAGGACCTGCCAAGCTTAACAAAAAAAAAAATTGTATTAAGAGATATTTTATAGTTTAGTATGAGGAAATGTTTAAAAATAATAAAATAAATATTTATATTGATAAAATAAAATAATAATAAAAAACAAAAACCACAACTATATATATAATAAAATAATTTATATTTACATCTTAATTTTACATTAATTTAATATTAAAGAGGTAGAGTAATTGAAAAATATATATTTTTTTAGTGTGAGAGAAATATGTAATTCTTTAACTACTTAATATAGAGTTGACATATGACATGTAAAAAATAATATTATTATATTAGATGATGTGTAATTCATTCCAATTGAATTTGATTTGTAATATTTAAAACAAAATATATTAATAATAAAAAATATTTAATGTTGCCATATATAAAATGTTATAATGTCTATATTAAATAATAGAATTTGATATCAATTTATAGATAAAATTAAAGTAATTTAGATTAATTTTTTTCTTATTTTTTTACTTTTTATTATGAGAGAGATGAACAATTTATTTCATTTTTAGTATAGAGATGATATGTAATATTTAAAAAATATTAATATCAAAAAGAAGTTTAATGTGAGTTATAATCAAATATTTCAATATGCATGTTGAGTAAAAGATTTTAACATCAAATATAGAGAGAAAAAAGCGAGAGAGTTCTTATTTTATTAATAGGTTCTTTTCAATTCAAGGCATGAAGGAGATTTGTAATTCTTTCAATGTTTAATCTGGACTTGATATGTAACATTTAAAAAAATATTAATAACAAGAATAATTTAATAGAGAAATGGGGGGCATGTATTTGGAGAATGTCAATTATAAATCAAATATTTCAATGTCAACCATGTATATATTATACAAAAGAAGTGAAAATACAGAATTACTTATAGTTAAAACACTTTGTTAGTTTCTTCTTAACTCTAGATCTACCAAGGGCCTAGAGGAATTAAATCTATGGAGGTGCAAACTTTTCCTCAATTTTGTATTCAAAAAGAGATTTTCATTTTGAGAAATTAAAATCCTCTTTGTACTTGGTAGATCTGGAATTAAGATGAATGTGTACTAATTTATAATAAATGCAATGTGTAATATATATATTTTTGAAATATCATTTAAAAAATTAAAATGCATTATATATATGTGTGTGTGTGTGTGTGTGTGTGTGCATCTGCATATCTATATCTATATATATATATATATAGTATATGTATATGTATATGTTATATGTATATGTATATGTATATGTATATGTATGAGTATAGTATATGTATATGTATATATATATATGTATATGTATATGTATATGTATATGTATATGTATATGTATATGTATGAGGTTTAAAAATAATAATAATAATACGAAAACTATAATAATAATAAACAAATATATGATAAACAAATAATAATTTAACCTAATAAAAAATATACACTAAAAGTGAATAATAAAGAAATGTGGAGGTAACATAATACAAAAGGAATGGATAATAACATATGAGGAGATATAACAATAATATAAAGAGGGTGCTTCTAAAAGTCTCACTATTAATAGATCATTGGTTGTAGAATAAATATGTAGTATATATATTTAATTGAAAGTACAAAAACAATAAGGTGTAAAAGTATATGGAGAAGTGTAAAAACATGTTATAAGGAAGATTAAAGCATAAGGTGATAATCCAAGTAGATATTGGTAGCCATCAACCTATTCCAATTTGACCCCATCATTGTTTCTTTCATGTTCCTTAATTGTAGTACAATTTACTATTTTTGGCAGATTTTTAGGTCCTAAACTTCAGGAGGCCCAAAACAACGTTTTTTTTTTTTTGGAAAACAGGTAGAACCAAAATCCAATATAAGTGTTTGTAGACAAAAGTTGTAGTCCTCAAATAGATCTTTCTAACGAGGTATCATATGCATCAAACGAAGATTTCATGACAAAGTTACAACCCTGGGAAGTTGATGTACTAACTAACCCCAATGAGGCCCACAAACTTTGGGCGCTTCATCTCCTAGCATTAGGTTTTGGATGTTTAGGGTTTTCCATTATTTCTTAATAATAAAAATTCCTTTGAGCCTCATTGTAACATAGTTCAGAAGGCATGTATCCGCCACATCTCTTCTCAGAGATAAGCTACCATTGCCTGAGCTAGTTTATTTCCATTCTGCATGTAAATAGTTTCAATACTTTGTCATTAATGAATTGAAGTCATGCTTTCACTATAGGTTTGTGTTTCTACTTATATATATATTTCATTCCATTCCTTCATAAATACAGATCAATGGTATCAGAGCAGTTTGTTCTTTATCTGTTTTCTATGCATGTCCCCAACAAGATCAACGTATAAGGAGTTGGGACTTGAACTAGTTGAGCTTTTGGAATACCATTCCCGTCGACATTGATGACCTCCCATGAAGGAAGAAAAGTAAGATGAGGGAGCAGAAGATCCTATCTAATTGTTGCTTAAATAAGACCTTTAGCGGCAAAGGAATGAGATGATGGACAAATTTGGCCAGATCCTTCGGCAGATGCCCATATGCGACACATCTTCATCCAACAGTCACTTCAGAGGCGCCATGCCCTTCAAGGTACAAGTTAACTTCGATATCCATATATTCAAAGGTTAAATAGATGCAAATGTTATAGATAAATGGTTGAATCTGTTGGAAGGTTATTTTTCAGTCCATAGTTTCTTCGATAGAGAAAATATTACTTTTGCCCTACTTAAGGCCACCCCCATGTCAAGGACTAGTGGGAAACTTACTGTGAGAAGAGGGATAAGGGACCCTCTCTGTTTATAGCCGCACTCTCTTGGAACTCTTTTTGAGATGATGTCAAGGAACAATATTACCCAGTGGGGACTATCAAGACAAGTACATACAATGGACCACACTACAACAATAAAGGGACCAATATGTGCATGTGTTCACAAATATTTTTCATACTCTATGCACAAATTTGGGTGTCAAAGACTCTAAGTGATACCTGGTGCTCAAGTACCGTGACTGTCTGCACAAATACGTTCAGGAAGCAATGTAGTTCTTGGACATCTCCTCACTTGGTGCAACATACTGATATGCTTCCAAGATTAAACAAAAATTTAAACAAAATAAGTGCGACTTCGGATTTGTAAATCAAAAGTAGGTAAAGAGCACCCCAAAACTAAATAACAAAGGATAGATCCAAGGTGGTAATATTATGTGCTTGAATTATGACTTGTTAGGTGCTCTGGTGGTCAAATTTTGTGATGTTATGGGTAGACGTGGCTTTGGTTAAGGTTTGCAGAAGGTTTGGCCTGAGTAGAAAACAAGCAACATATTGGAGAAGATAAAAAAACTCTATCTAATCTCAAATATCCGAGGATCCTGTTTTGAAGGGCAACCCTCTAAGGGTACCCAAGTCATTGCAGATCAAGTCAGAGTCTTGTAATAGAGCCAACTAGTAATTTTGACAAATTCTGAAGTGATCAATTGAAACTTTTGTAGAGGGCTTTATTGTTGTTAATTCAGGGCCACTGTGGAAAATCATTATCTTTGAAGATATGTGATAAATTTATTAGACTTCACTGGATCGATCTCCTGAAGTCGCAACACGTCTCTTATGGAATTCGAATGAGTATCCTTGTAATCGTGTGAGTCTCTCTATGATCGAAATGATTTTTCTGTGACTGTTACATGGAGACTTGTGGTAGAAAGGATCATTCATTGTGATGTTTGCAAACAACGTTACAGGCTAAAGAAAATTTCCTATGGCAGAGTACATAAAGTATGAACTCGAACTTGAGATATAGTTAGATATTTCGTCTTGACAGATAGGGTTCGTATAAAGGGTAGCAGTTAGAAGGGACATAATATCTGGTTAGGGTATTATAAATTGACTCAGGTAGCTAAACATGGTTTATATTGTGATATTATTGTTACATAAATCTGTGAAAAATATATTGCATTATTAGTGTAACACCCTCCTCCCACATATACCTAAGTAACTGACCAACTGGGGTAAACATGTGACGAGAAGTTACCATGATATGATTCGACTCCCTATGCGTCAGTTAAGGAAGTGGAACCGAAGGAAACACACCATACATACCTTCCACATCAGCAAAAAAACTCCCAGGAGCCATCCCAACCACTTAGGTAACCAACCCTTGAGACCAACTAAGTTTTTAGACCATTAAACCCCCAAACACTCCCTAGATATGGGCATGCATGCATCTAGGAGGATCTAGATGCTCCCGCATCATGGTTATGCATGCATTCAAGGACTTTTCTGCCCAGTGCTATGCCTACGTCTCCACTATTTGAGCCACTTTTTAGGCTCAAGGCCTAGGACACTACCCATAAATCAATGACACTTTCAGAACCGAAATATAATAACAAAATAAGGAAACAAATGCAATTACTTGAAAAAGGAATTGATTGTACCCCTACTAGCCATGACATGCATTTTGTCAAACATGTCACAATTATGTAATCTATAGTTTTAAACAACAAATCTGAGCATAGTGCTCTCATATTTATGTAAGAATTGTGAAGAAGAATTGTTCCCTTATATCATTAGCTACATTATCATCTATTAGGTCATCGATACATTGTTCATTAATTTAAAAATCAAAGCATGAGGAGATCCATACATCATCATTGTCATAATACATGCTTATAACCAACATAATAACAACAGAAATACCAATGATACATTAATCATAGAATCCACATATAAACCAATATAATACTCATGAAATAAAAAGGAGAAATAATCTCTATTAATGATGAAAATCCCAACCTGGTATGAGATTACCATGTACCACCCGACCGTATACATGGCTGAGCCAAATATCTCTTCAATCAGTCACCATCGTACCATCTTCAAGTTCTTTGATTTTCTAGTAAGAATGCTACATTTTCATTACTCTCTCTATAACTCCTCACATCCAGAGTTTTCTAGGTTTGGGATCTCTTGGATAAACTGACCCAAAAACACAAACAAGGGAATCCAGAGGTTAAACCACCTTCACCCTCACCAAACCGTGATCTCAAAAAAATCGACATCGAGATCACAAAACCAAACTTAGCTAGGAATGCCTCCAGACTCCATCACTATCCTTGAGGAATTTTCTATATCCTTGTATCTCAGGCTTTACCACAATCCACACTGGATCACTAGGTCCTAAATGGAGACACCAGTCTCTCAGGCTTTATCGCAATCCACATCGGATCACTAGGTCCTAAACCGAGACTCTACCCTTAGTCTTTACTGTTTATCCTGCCAAAACCAGTCAAGGGATTCCTAAGCCTTTGGGAATTTTCTTGAGACCACCTCCACCCTGGATTCCAAAACCATCTGGCAATTCCAAAGCTCAAAACCAAGAAAAATAATCATATCACACCATTTATATCAGGAAAAGGCAAGGCTAGGATGAAAACCACTGTCATAACTCGACACAACCATGCCACCGACAACAAGAGAACCATATATTGACATGTAAAACCATGCATGTCAAAAACAACTAGGAAGTCACACATGCAATATGTCACCTGCAAGTATTCCTACTGAAGCTGCTTGATCCTACTCTTCCTTTCTCGATCTTTGTTATCCCCCTTTTCCTTGTCCTTCCTTTGATTGCTTTTCCCTTCCTTGCTCCAAAGTTGAGCAAAGGCTTGACACTAACCAAAATATTGCCAACTAATCCTCATAAGCCTTTTTTATCAATGCGACCTCTATTTTCTTCATTTTCCATTATTTTCCTTCAATTTACTCCTCACAAGCAACCTGTGACCTTTCGCCTCCCTTTTTTCCTTCTTTCCTTTATTTTCATAAATAAACGTGCCAAAAATGCCCTTTTTCCTTTTTTAATTCCTTAGCCATTTCCTTTGCAAATTTTCTTAGCCATAAACACATCTAGTGATGCCCACCAGGATAACTTTGCCCAACATTCAACTTGGAATACATGTCCCATGACCTTGGTCTTATTTTTGCCTTTATTAACTTTTATTACATGAAATTTTAACCAAGAGTTGTTACAACCAGAGTTTATTACTATATTCATTGAAGTATTAAACAAACCATTGCTATGATCAAATTAATTGTGATATTGGGAAGATTTATTGGAAATGATATCATTAGTTGTGCATTAAATAAATCTTGATTGAACCCTACAAAATCCTAAAGAATTTCCCTAGCACATTACAGTGGTATTAGAGCATAAACTTGCTAGCCTGGATGGTAATTAAAAAATGGAACCACTGGAATAATTTTTTTGGTAAAGGTAGCAGAGTCTTGGAGAATGCTGAAAGAGTAGCAAGTAGAGACTTTGAGGAAGATGGAAGAGCAACAAGTAGAAAATATCAAGAGTCTACAAGCACGGAACAAAAGACTAGAAGAATATAAAAAAGTGCCACAACATCTAAGAAAGGAAAAATGGGACGACTTCTGGAATAATGGCAAGAAAAACAAAGAAAGAGATATTTACCATAAGACCAAGAAAGACATTATTCCTAGTGCAGATAATGGTGATGGAGGGCAAAAGAATATGGCAAATTATGCTCAGATTCATTTCATAGTGAAAAACGTAGGAGTACAACAAATGAGAAAGGTTCAACATAGTGAGGGAAGTGGTGCAACTATGGATGAAAACCTCCATAGTCTGGAAGTATAGATGGGCATGTGGAAAATGAAATGGAGGTTGGCCGATAGGCACTAAATTCTTCTACTTTTTGTGGTTCAAATACATCTTCTGGTGGCTTGAATTCAACAAACATTAATAATTAACCTAGAGGTGCATTTTTTGTCAGTCAAATAGAGGAGACAAATGCTGATCCATATTCTACACAAGATGAAACATCTATGCATTTTTTATATGAGTTTGTCCAAGTTGCAAACAATGAATTATGTGAGTAAAGTAATGAAGAATTTAGAGCATTTGAATCAATTAATCTGTCAAAAGATGATGCGTTTAGTATAAAGAACATTAGAATTGATAACGAGATGCCCTAAAAATGTATATTGATTATGAGATGGGAAGATGTCTACTATGAATTTGCAAAACCCTAGACATTTCAAATTTTTCTACATTGACAACACTTGAATAATTTCCCAAAGGTTGGGATACTGGAGGAAATGAACTTGATTTTGAAGCCCATAGTTCAGATGTGTGTTCTATGGAGGATAAAATGCAATGCATTATGACTCAGATGTCAAACTAAACGTATTCAATTGGATAATATGTCATTTTACATGTTGCATCTGCTGGGAGGCATCAATGCATTTTTCAAGAGAACTTTCTCCAGAATGGGTTTTCCTTTGGTTTACAAAATGAATGCTTAAATATAGAGTATTCCACTAAATGGAAGAATCAATTTGCAACTAGAATAATGATAGTTGCAACATCAACAACATATGGATTTGTTAAACTTATAGAGAATGTGGAGCTTGTAAGCCATGTAAGGGTTTTGTTTCAAAATGTAGTAGGAGAAATTTCACGTGACTTTAATTCAGAACTATTTGGTGGAAGGATTCATGGAATTCAACTCAGAATAGGGAAGAAGTATGGAACTTTATTTCATGAGATAACTCAACCTATGTTGAAAGTTCGATGCTCAAATATTACTCAACAAGAGGGTGGTTCCATTTCAGTGTTGGAAATGACCAAAGGCCTGTAGCCTAGGGTTCTTGTATCACCTTCTATATGCAATTCTAGTGGTTCAAACAAAGTTTTCAATTGTTTTTATCAGCTACAATGAAGGGAATTTGATTAGGCATCCTTGCAATGACCTTTGAACAATAATATATATCAAGAAATATGATGGCACTTCCTAGTGAAAGGGTAATGCTTGCTTTTGAATAGGTGAAACAAGCAAATTTGTGTGGGAATAACTGTTACTGACCATTCCCCATTAAGTCAATGAGAGGAAGAAATGAACTGTCACTCATGGAACAAAAAATTGAAAAGGAAATGGGATTACAAGGACAATTTCCACTGCTACTGAGCAATGTAAGAGTATAGTTCATACAAGCTTTCATGATATTAGACCGTCTTGTTTTAGACAAAGAACATGATTGAAATCTACATTTAGGACAGTTGAACCAAAAAACTACAAAAGAAATTTTCAAAGCAATCTTAGTGAATCCATTAAGGTAAAGGCATGCTTATAGTAGACTTGCTTTAGCCAGGGACTCCTCATATAATTTCCTTGAAGCAAATAGAAATGCAAATATCTGGTTCAATACTCCGACATTTTTCACAAACTAATAACATTTCCACATCTTCAAGACCAACATTCCTTAATAACCTGGTATTAGGACTAGACCAAATAAGAGGCCTTTGGCCAAGGCAAATAATAATCATCTTCTTTAAAAAGATCATACATTTTATTCATCTAATGTGAAAAATCCTAGTATAAAAATCATTTGTTGGTCAGATTCTATTAAAGAAATTGAAGGAGCTAATTCAGGTTTCATACCTTTTCCAGAACAAGATCAACATGTTATCTGCTCTCATAATACCTTTGTGATAGAATCTAAGACTAGGAATGAAGTTGAGTCTGTGCTTGACCAAAGCTGTATATATGCAAAGCATTTATTGTTGAGGGTTATCTCTTGCAACATACATACTTGTTTATCAAAAGTATAGAGAGTTCTCAAGGGTAATAGCCACTTTTTCCAAGCTGAGGATGATATTATTTTGAAGTATCATGGAAATTATTATTATATGGCATTGGATAAGATATTAAATTATTTTCCATAAAAAAAATAAAGTTGATGGGAAGTGTTGTGTGACTCTTGGAATTAACATTAGAAATGGATGCTTTCTTATGCCTTCTTCCTGGAGTTTTGTTTCATCATCTGCAATTACCAAAGGTAAAGAGGCATTGAATCAAGTTAATTTGAGACCTAATGAAGAGTTCATCAGTCTCCGTAACAAGATTTTTTTACAAATTTTTGCATCTACTGGAATATTCTTGGGCCGAAAGGTGTATGAAGAGGGGCTTTATGCAGCCAAAATACCAAAATAATTTATTCTAGGATGAAATCTGCTTCTCATAGGGAAATAGACAAATTTGCAGAGTCAAATTTTCAAGTATTGGACACCATCAACTGTAGGCAACATGGAATTGATGTAGTATCCAGACATGCCATTGCTTAAGGACAAGCATTGTCAGTAAGGGGGAACCGTAATGTTCCAAGAGGATTAGTTGGTCCAAGGGATGAAGTAGCCTATCGATATCTGTAGCTATAGTCCTTGATAAAGGGGAAAACTCTAAAATAACTAATGTTTGGGAAAGTTTTGGGGCAGTTGGGAAAAGAAACACAAAGTTGGGGTTTGGAGTGAATATTAATCAATCAATTAAGGAGAGAGCCCCCTCTAGGATAATCTATAAATACAAGAGGGTGAACTCATTTGGAACATCATCGGATTGGATCATTATCATTATTTTTATTTTTCTTGAGCCTAAGGCTCTGAGGGTTTTAAGACCCCTTCTCCTCTGCCAATTTTAGTGGTGAAAGATTCCACCCTAGTTGACGACTCTTTTTTGTCCTTTTATTGTATTTTGGAGAAAAAGTAGAGTTTGTTTCGTCTTGTTTCTTCTTCTGACTTAAGAGTACCATTTGGAAAATCAACAAAGATTGTTCGTCAATGTTTTAAAATAAGGGTTTTAGTGAGAGAATTTTTGAAATTGATTAAACTTTTTGCTCATATTCACAAATGCATCCTAAAGTTGGAAGTTGACCTCATTGAAGAGAATGAACCACACTGAGGGCTTTTGGAATCCCTACTGAGGAAGGGATAATTTTGTTGTAATATTATAGTCTGTGGATTGAAGATCCAATGCTAAGTCACTGTGATTCTGGACCACCGAATTTAGACTCGTATCACTAGACTACTTCTTCTGTGACCTGTATTCATCTAGTGGCTTCACTTTAGGATTGGAAAAATAATCGAAAATTGAGATCATTGACTATAGATGCATTATTATTTTTGATGCAGATCAAAATTAAGGTTGATGCATACACATTATGTAATTTTGACGTAGTTTGAAATTAACATTGACGCAGATGCACTGTGTACTTTTGAAGCCGATTGAAATCATGTAAAGGACAACTGGGCACATGTCTGGCCATGAAAAGTCTAACTTTTGAGTGAGTATCTTATGTTCTTGAGTTACGACTTGTCAAGTACTTTGGTGGTAAAATTTTGTGATTTTCTAGGCATACGTGGCTTTGGTTAAGGTTTGCAAAAGGTTTGTTCTGATCAGAAAAAAAAGCAACATATTAGGGAAGATAAAACAAACTCTCTCTTATCTCATATATTCAAGGATCCTGTTCTGAAGGAGATTCCGACCCTCTAAGGGTACTTGAGCTGTTACAGATCAAGTTCGAGTCTTGTAATAGAGCTGAGCAATAATTTGGACAAATTCTGAAGTGATCAATTGAAGTTTTTATAGAGGGCTTTGTTAGTGTTAATTCAGGGCCACTGTGGAAAATCAAAGTTGTGAAAGCTATGGGATACATTCAGTAGACTTCACTGAATCGATATCCTAAAGTCGGTGCGAGTCTCTTTCTAGAATTAGAACGAGTCTCCTTGTAATAGTGTGAGTCTCTCCATGATTGAAACAATTTTTTTGTCCCTGTTACGTGGAGACCTGTCATAGAAAGGATCATTCATTGTGATGTTCGTAGACAACATTACAAGCTAAAGAATAGATCCTGTAGCATAGTATACAAATTATGAACTCCAACCTGATACATAGTTAGATATTTCATCTTGACATACATGGTTTTTTTAAAGGGTAGAGGTTTGAAGGGACATAATCTATGGTTAGGGTATTATAGATTGACTCAGGTTGCTAAACATGGCTTATAGTGTGACCATGTTGTTGCATAAATTACATGAAAAATATATTGTATTATCATATTTTATTATTGTATTAACTGAAGGATTAAACAAACCATTTCTCTGCTTAATTTAATTGCGATATTGGGATGATTTATTGGAAAGGATATCATTAGTTGTGCATTAAAGAAATTTTGATTGAACCCTATGAAATTCTAAAAAAAATTCCTAGCACATTACATTCCTCACCTTGTGGGAGCCCGATTGTACTTGTACAGAAGAAGGATGTACCCTGGAGGCTCTGTATTGATTATTGGGCACTAAACCAAATCATTGTTAGGAACATGTATCCGATCCCACAGGTTGATGACCTTCTTGACCAAATCAAGGGGGTCAAGTATTTCAACAAGATCAATTTGAAGTTTGGCTATCACCAGGTTCCAAAAATCCCACACATGTATGGAAGACCACCTTCAAATGCAAGGAGGGCCTTTTTGAGTGGTTGGTCATGCCTTTTAGACTAAAAAATTCCCCTGCAACTTTTATGAGGTTGATGGATGACATTTTGTGGACCTTCACCAACTCATTCATGGTTGTATATCTGGACGACATCCTCATCTTCAACAAGAGTTGGAAAGAGCAGCTGCAACACATTCGGCAGGTCCTTTAAACCCTGCGACAATGCAAACTATGTGCAAACTTTGAGAAATGCACCTTTAGAATGAGCGAGGTCCAATATCTAGGCTACATCATTGATGAGCAAGGTGTGCATGTGGATCTAACTAAGATCCAAATCATTAAAAATTATCTAGCCCTGACCACTCTAATAGAGCTTCACATTTTTTTGGGCCTTGCCAATTTTTGTCAGAGGTTCGTGTTGGGATTATCTCATATCACTTAGCCTTTGAGTCAAGTTACCAAGGGCAGAGCAAAAGCAAAGTTTTTCTAGTCTGAGTCCAAACAGAATGCGTTTGTTGAGCTGAAGCACTACCTCTACTCTGCACCTGTACTCACATTGCTAGACCTACAATAACCATTTGAAATTGAGACATATGCCTCTGACTATGCTATTTGTTAATTTCTCACCCAACAAGGGCATCTGGTGGCCTATCACAGTGAGACACTTTCCAATACAATTCAAAAATACCCAACCTATAATAAAGAGATGTATTATATCGTACAAGTGTGTCAACAATGAAAACATTAAATTTTGGGGACGGAGACGATCATCCACATATATCACTAACCCCTTTAGTTTATATAGACCAAAGGGAAGTTTTAGAATGATCGACATCAAAAGTGGTCTACATATCTGTAACAATTCCACTTGAAAATTAAATACAAGAAGGGAAACACTAATAATGTTACAAATTACCTCAGTTGGCCCCTAGTTGCAGCAATGACTACTGTTCTCAACTCTCGTGGCCATGAGACCTTCGGATGCCCACAAATGTACAAAAATTATCTAGAGTTTTTCACAACATACCAGATGCTAGCGGATGACAAGAAAGTTATAGATTTCCACCTCCATGACACATTATTATGCTACCTAGGCCACCTTTGTGTTCCTTCATGCGAGCATGCCAAGTTGATTTTGGAGACACACTACAATTGGGTCGCAGGACACTTTGGTGTGGAGAAAAATGTGGTTGTATTAAAAAAGTACTTTTATTAGCGAAAAATCATACAGGACGTTGGAAAATATATCAGATCCTGCACTTCCTATGCCATCTCCAAGCCAACCATCAAGAAGCAAGGCCTATACACTCCTCTACCTACTCCAAGTTAGCCCTGGGAATCCATCTCCACAGACTATATGTCAATCCTCTCTTGTACCAAGCATGATAATGACTATGTATTTGTGGTCGTGGACAAATTTTCTTAGATGGCTATATTGGTGGCTTGTAAGAAGAGTATCACAACAGAGGACACTGCCAAATTTTTCTTTGAATGAGTGTGGGTACATTTTGGGATCCCGTAGACCATTGTACTAGATCCATATAGCAATTTCTTAAGCACATTTTGGTGAAGCCTCTGGACATTACTAGACAACAAGCTCACCAAGTCAACTGCATTCCATCCCTAAACTGATGGCCAAACAAAGGTCGTCAATAGGATGATAATGCACATACTATGCATGTATAATTCCAAGCATCCATGAACCTGGGGTGAGATCCTTCCTTATGTGCAACACAATGATAATACAACTCTCTAAAAATTGACTGGTCGGAGTTGATTTCAAGTGGGTCTCGGATTTCAATGATTGTGTCTGATTGATGTTGCCATGCCTCATGTGACTACATAGACCAAATCCACACATGTACATATGAGGCTGATAAAGAAACCATGTTTATTGAATGCATCAAGAACATTTTCCAATAGGTGCATGAAATCTTGGATAAGTCCAATTCCGAAAAAAAACAGTGGCATGATCATCATCAAGTGCCACATAAGTTTCAAGCGGGTGGAAAAGTTTGGTTGCATTTATAGAAAGAATGATTTGCAAGAGCCCATCGAAAGCTTCGACCACTCCGATACAGACCTTACATCATCACCAAAGCTATGGGATACAATTATTTCAATCTCAACACTCCCCCCATTCCTTTTCCTACACCTAATGTTCAATGTGGACTAGCTTCGGCCATACTTTCCACTATTACTCGACACATCAAACATTGTAGAATAAACGACACAAAAAGAGCTCAACCCAGACTACATGGAGCAAGCCACAACTAATCAGATCATAAACACACAGATCAAGAACACTCGCCACAAAAGATCCAATTGCATCGGGTTGTGAAAGCTGGCCAACTCCTTCACCAAGGCAAGTGGCTCATCAAGGACCAAGTTTAACAGAAGTTTCCCCATCTCATGGAGGCCCTCAACAAAATGGGGACCATTGGTTCCTAAGGGGGGAAGACTGATCTAGGTGGATATTGGTGGCCACCCATATATTCCACTTGGACCCCCACTGATTCTTTAAGTTTCCTTAATTGTAGTACAATTTACTATTTTTGGCAGCTTTTTCAGGTCTTAAACTTTTAGAGCCATTTTGAGGCTCTAAATGGCGTTTTGTTGTTTGAAAATGACTAAACCCATACTCACAAAAAATGGTATATAGTCAAAAGTTGTATTCCTGAGATAGTTCTTTCTAACGAGGTATTGTACGCCTCAAACAGAGATTGTATGCCAAAGATACAACCCTGAGAATTTGATGTACAAATAACCCCAATAGGGCCCACAAACTTTTGGTGTTTCATCTCCTAGGGTTAGTCTTTTGGATGTTTAGGGTTTTCCAATGTTTCTCAATTATAAAAAGGCCTCTGACCCTCATTGTAACACAATTCAAAAGGCATGTAGGCACCACATATCTTCTCAGAGATAAGATACCATAGTTTGAGCTAGTTTATTTCCATCCTGCATGCAAACAATTTCAGTACTTTGTTATTAATGGATTGAAGTTCTATTTTCACGGTAGTTATGTGTTTATGCTTATATATGAATTTCATTTTGTTACTTCATAAATCGAGATCTGGTGCACGATAAATGAGATCAACAATGATGAATATGATATAAATAATTATAGTGCATGAGTTGTAATGAGTAAGGATAATGAGTAAGGTGGCTTATTAAGCAAATATCTAGACTACATAACACAAATGGTTAGGTTATATAATGATGTTTTAAAGCGGGATAGAATCATGGAAAATTTTAGGGGTGAGTTTTCACCCTTGGGCGAATATTTTGTATCACAGTACATTGTTACAAATCGCCTCAAATTTATTTTATAAAAAAATTAGGTATGGAGGTTAGCCCACCTTATTTTAAGGGAGAGAGTTAAAAAAAAAAAGTAAATTTAGCCCTTGAAATTAGGAGTTACAACCTTTCATTCGCCCTAATTTTCAAGAATAGGTATTTATGATAGTTATTTCACCCTCCACATTCGGCGTGAAAAATGTTTTTTTCTTTCATTTTCCCGTATTTCATGGTATTGGGGTTAATTTCGAGAAAATGACTTTATTTTTTGGAACAAATGGTCAGAAAGATTGAATAATGTTCATGTTTATTTAAAGATTGAATAATGTTCTTGCCATATTCCAAGTTTGCATCTGTTTAGTCATAATCATATAAAGAATAATGGAAAACATTTTTTTATATTTACTCCATAAGTCACCTTATATTTACGTGTAAAAAAATAAAAAATAAAAAATAAAGTGGAGTATGGTAAATAAATAAAACATATTTTTATATTTAGTCCATAACCCTCTTTCTATTTAAGAAGGCTCAAAAAAGAGGTTTTATTTAAGTGAATCCTATGGGCCAAATACCATATTTATAAAACAGGTATGGTAAATTAATAAAAATATAAATAAACGAGAGGTATGGTAAATAAATAAAACATTTTTTTATATTTACTCCAGAAGTCACATTATATTTAAGAACACTAAAAAATGTGTTATATTTAGGTGAAGCCTATGGACCAAATACCATGGGCCAAATTAGTATTAATACCATGAAAAAAACATTATTAACCCTAATATTAGTATTAATAAAAAAAGATGGCACATGGTATTGACCCATGGTATTCAAGTGGAATGTAGGCTATTTAAAGGGGCAAATTAAACCAACATAGATCCACCTTTACTCTAGATCTACTAAGCCCCAGGAGGGATCAAATATCGTGATATGCAAACTAGCATAGAGTGAAAAATATTCTCGAGCTTGGTAGATCAAGGGTAAAAATGGATCTTGTAATTTAATGTCACTTAAACATTTTAATTTGGTTAAAATAATAAAATAAAATAAAAATCAATTATTAATTTTATTAATTTTTATAAATTACTAATAGTAGTTTTTAAGCTCCAGGTTTATGATAACCCATGGTATTGACCCATGGTAATATCATGGTATTCATGTGAGCATAGACTATTTAAAGAGTAAATTCTATCAGCTTATATCCATCTTAATTCCGGGTCTACCAAGTGCTGAGAGGGATAAATAGTTTCATCCCTCCAAGAGTGGTAGAAGTGGAGTTAAGATGGATATAGGTAGGTTTTTATGATAATGAAGATATTAAATAGACTTAGGAAATTATATTATAAAAAACATCTTAAGGTGAATGGTTAAAGCTACATTAGCCACTTGACAAAATTTAGTAAAAAATACCAATATCTCCATTAATATTGGTTTTTTCTGATTTAACAAAAAAAAATTCAAAATAGTGAAATCTTATCACTCTTTCCACATCACCCTCATGGAAGAGAGATAGTTAGTGCGCAGATTTCCCACCAATTTTCAGACGTTTTCAATATGATTTTTCCATGAAAAAGTTAAGGTACTAATGTTGGATTAGTTGTTTGAAAAATATGTTGGTTTGTACAACCTTTCATCTTCTTTGTTATTCTTAATTTGTCCTAATGATGTGTAGGGGTTGGGCCAGTGCTTGAAAAATATGTTGGTTTGTACAACGCTTCATCTTCTCTGTTTTTCTTAATTTGTTGTAATGATCTGTAGGGGTTGGGCCAGTGCACCATATTGTCCGGAAATTGTGCACCAAAAAGGAAATTAATCCACTTGTTACAACGTTGTTGACAAATGCAAGACGTATGAAGGTAGTGAATTATGCTAATAAGCAATTTAGATTGGGAGAGACGCAATTAAATTTTATTATTTAATTGAAGATTTCCAATTAAAATAATAATAAATCTATATGTATGTATTAATATATTGATTGGAAGGCTTTTGACAACAGTCACTTCTTTCCATTAGATCCCCTTCAGGCCTTTGGGATACCTACTACTTTCTTATATTATATAGTTGGGGCTTGCTATTTGTTGGCGTGTTGGGGTAAACAAAATGCATTTTTTTTTATCTAGCAGTTGGAGTCTATGGAATAAGAAAGAAATTTGATAGCTTGACAAAAGTGGTACAAAATATGTTTTGTTTTGTTTTGTTTGTTTGTTTTTTTTTTTAATCTCTCAGTTGGACTCTATGGAATAAGAAAGAAATTTGATAGCTTGACAAAAGTGGTAGATAAAAGATTAATCTCTCCTACCTTGACACAACTGGTGGTCAAGATCAACACCTACAAGAACTTTGTTGTGGAATATTATCAAAACTAATAGAAGGATGTGAAAGAGTGTACAGTGAGAACCTTGACAAACATGGCCACTGAAACTTGCAACATTGTTTGTAGGAAGAGAAAATTATGTTTCTTTTTTCCAAACATGTATGTTAGTATATTACATTTAATGAATATGTTTTTCCTATATCATATAATGGTTTCATACTTTAAAACAAAACATTTGTCAAGACTCACTTTTATATCAAGTGAAAGATTTTGCCAGATAACAAGATTTTATAATTCAGTGATAGATTTGGCCATTGAATTTACAAGATAATATAATCCGGTGAGAGATTCGTAAAAAAAATTATATATACATATTATATTATTGATAAAATCACCTCCCATTTTTCCTATGTATCATGGGGATTCGCCCATTTATTATACATATAAATTTAGGGTGGTTCTTAAAATTTTCCCTGGTCATAATTTTTCTGACATGTGTATTAATAGTGGCTGATTATGAATCTGTACAGGTTCGCTTTGTATAAATGTTATTAGTGCCAAGGTATATATAAACTAACTCATGCCCTCTTCAAGGACCGCACAATTGTTCAAGGAACTCCATTGTTGCTAGTATCAATTCAGGCCTACACATATGATAGGTTTCCTTGTACGAACCAGCATATGCCCTTGTCCCATTCACGTTGGGTGGGTGATTGCATCAAAGTATACGCTAAATGTTGAATGAGATATGGTGCAAATACTGCTCTAAACATTGCACGCCCTTACCTATATATATATAGATAGAGAGAGCGAGAGAGAGAGAGAGAGATCTGTTACGTGCTTGAAACTTAAATTGAAGATTGGTCACATACCCATGCTTACATGGTAAGGTTCATAAAAGTGAGTGTTGTGACAGAGGGATAACTGTAGAGTAAATTAACATGAATACTCCTCGAAACTATTAGTAAATTTCAATTACCTACTGCCTGATGGATTAATGACTTAGCCAACATTGAAGCATTGTGGTTGATGTTCTTACTCTAGTTGATATTTCACAATTAGCTTCTAGTACACCA
>APFE031513890.1:12858-45699 GCA_000404065.3 Pinus taeda | reverse complement strand
TTTTTTTTTATCTCATAGTTGGGCTCTATGGAATAAGAAAGAAATTTGATAGCTTGAAAAAAGTGGTAGAGAAAAGATTAATCTCTCCTACCTTGACAAAACTAGTGGTCAAGATCAACACCTACAAAAACTAAAACTTTGTTGTGGAATATTATCAAAACTAAGAGAAGGATATGAAAGAGTGTACAATGAGAACCTTGACAAACATGGCCACTGAAACTTGCAATATTGTTTGTAGGAAGAGAAAATTATGTTTCTTTTTTCCAAACATGTATGTTAGTATATTACAATTTAATGAATATGTTTTCCTATTATCATATATGGTTTCATACTTTAACAAAACATTAACCAAGACTTCAATTTTTATTATTCAGTGAAAGATTTTCCAAGATCTTACAAGATTTTATAATTTAGTGATAGGTTCACCATGACTTTACAAGATAATATAGTCCTGTGAGAGATTCGCCAAAAAAATTATATATACATTTATATTATTGATAAAATCGCCTCCCATTTTTCCTGTGTATCATGGGGATTCACCCATTTATTATACATATAAATTTAGGGTGGTTCTTAAAATTTTCCCTGGTTCTTAATATTTAACCTTCCCTTCTTTTTAGATAAAAGGTAAAAGGGAAGGTTAAATATGGAATTAGAATTTAGTTCAAAGTGGATTGTAAATACATTAACTAGCAATATGATATGGTATATGGAAGTAACAAAATGATGATAGTCACATAGTTAAGTGTGTAATGTAAGTGGTAAATTAAATGTATTATACAAAAGTAAGAAAGGGTAGTTGGAGTAAATAAAAAATGTGAAGGGGGAGGGGTGTCAAGGAGATAATTACTTTACAAATAATGTAATGAATGTGGTAAGTTGGAGTTGATTATTTGCTTAAATAAGAAGTGGAAACAAATGTAATGGAAAATGGAAGTGTGTAGATGGGGGCTTCATTGGGGGAGAAATACCATACGACGTGGGTTCATATGGGGGGATATATATTGAGGAAAAAATGACATAATATATTAGGGGATATATATGGGTTGAAGGGTTTTTATATTGGCAGGAATAAAAAATGGAGCTGAAAGTTAATGAAAAAAATATAAAGAGGTATAAAAAATGTTAATGAAAAAATGGATACCTGCAATATCTAGTGGAAGTAAGGGTTTTTTAAATTTGAAAAGTGTATTAGGTTTGTATTGGTAGGGAGTTAAATACTATGACTTTTAGGAGTATTTTCCATTATGTAGTAAAATTAAGGGTATTGTTTAATATGCCACGAATACACGTGATAGGTCAAAGTTTCATTGAGTGAAGCCCTTGTGAGTGTGTAGAATGAATGATAAATATGATAATAGAATATAAGGAATGTTAATAATTTATAAAGAATATGTTATGGAGTAATAATATAATGAAAAACAAAAGGGATACCATAAGGGGCCCTATGTTGCGAACAAAGAACTTGAGTTCAAAATGATAATTAAAATGCTATGATCATGTGTTATATTACATCATGGCTTATGGTATGGTATTTGAACTAGTTACTATCAATTGACATAATATCGACTTGACTTATGCTCAATTATGCATTAGTTGATAAATAAAATTGATTTCATTACTAAGGAATGATGGTAGTGAAGGTAAGTGATTATGGGAATTACTATCTACCATAAACTTTATATATGAAGATGGCCTTACCATTAAATTAACATTTCAAGAATAAATGCTTACTGAATGTAGCATCTACGGAGTTCACTTAAGAGGGGTATTTCTCTATCACAAAATGGAAATCAATTTACAAGTCTAATGATAATCTATCATAAGGTTCATCTCACTATTGAAATTCTTTCATGGCAAGAGGAAGGAACTTGAGAAGTGCTAGTGACACACCTAGAAAGGGATATAATCCAAATTTGGTAAGTACTTTTTTTTCCCTTAACGAAAAATCAGAATTTCATTTATAAGAGGAAATTACATTTTGTAGATGCATATATGCATATTCAGATCATGACTATCAATCATTCTCACTGAGTTCATAATTTTTTTGCCTTGATCCATGCAGGGAGGCAACAATACATAAGTCAATAAAACCACAGCTTGTAAAACTGTGTTAACTATCCATCGATAAATATTTACAAAAAATATAACAATTTTATGTCTGTTAATATCAATAAACAAAAAACCTATAAAATAGATTATGTATGTATGTCCATATATGGCCGGTGCTAATATTGGTAGTGTGCTCCATTATGTAGTTCTCGGATCAACTAGATACCCGACTCCTCTATCGCAGCTTCTTTGGATAAGTTGTTGGCAGCTCCATTCCGTTCCTTGAATATGTGATTACATGTAAAGGAATCAAAAGATGAAATGAGTCTTAGAGTGTCATCCAGAATATGATTCAATACATAAGTAGTGCATCTAGATGTTTTGTTCAGCTAGTCACATATGATTTTGGAATCCCCAAACAATTGTAAGTCTCTATAATTTCTTTCCAATGCAAATTGTATAAGGTGTTTTGCAGTTAGGAGTTCTGCAAAATTGTTGGTGCCACGTCTGAAAGTTATGAGCATGTTGTATGAATGATTATGATATATATGCAACATGGCTCCCCCACTGCACCCCGTCTCTTGTGCAGCCCCATCAAAATAAGCCAATGGTTTGAGGTGATCAATATGTTCAGGAGTTATGATGCAAGGGCATCGCGGAGGAGGGTCATTCGGGGTGAGGGTGTAATCGGCCAATGCTTTTGCTGCCAAGATAAACCAGTTCGGCGTTGTATTCTAAAAAACTTGTCTATTTATGGTAAACCAAATTGCCCAGCAAACCAACAGGGGCAAATTGTGAAGCTTATGTGAGGATGCAGTTGAGGACCAGGACTGCTAGGCCTCCGTATAGATAATCCTGCCCAATTGGTTGATGGAGCGACAACTGTGTTGGTGAGTTCCCACAATTTTCAGGCTTCTGTGTAGTCAATGAACAGGTGATAGGATGTTTCGTTTTCATTCATGCACAAGCAGCACTAGTGAGGGCCATAATGTGCTCTCTTGAGAATATTATTGCCTGTCGGGATTTTATTTCGAAGGATGGTCCACATTAACATCCTCATTCTGGGAGGACTTTTTAGCTTCCAGAGATGCCTCCACCAGTCTACAATGATCTGAGGCTTTCTTGATCCTGTTAGAGCCAAATATCCATCCTTGGGGGAGTATCTTCCAGATTTAGATATGGCCCATATAATTTCATCATCTCCTTTGAGGATTCGAATGTGTGCCTCCGCAAGAGCCTGTGTGAACTCTTCCCAAGTCTGTTCCCACATAAGGGGGATGCTCAACTGAGGTGCAGTCTTCCAGGCCTGATGTAGGAAGGTGGTATTTTCCATGTCTACAATATGTGCTATATGCGAGGTGTTTTGATTTTGTAGGTGATGTATGAGCTCCATGGGTAAGGTATGCATATTCCCATAGCCAACCCACAGATCAATCCCAATACAAAATTTATTTCCTGAGTGGATTCTCCAAGTGGAGACTTCTCTGATGGGGTTTAGGGCCTTGATGACAACTTTCTAGATAATGGATATCCCCGTTGTACATGTGTGGAGTCTTCTGATCCAATCCATAATGTGCACGGGGGCGATATATTTAGCAATGGTGACCTGCAACCAAATATTGTCAGCTGATACTAGGTGCCAGTCCAGCTTTGCAGCCAGCGCGGATGAGAAATCTTGAAGTTTTTTAAGCCCCATCCTCCCCACTTCTTTGGTAAATTGAGGGCCTCCCACTTGGCCCAGGCGAAGATCCTACCTTGCTTGTTACCCTGCCAAAGAAATTTGCAGCAGAGGGATTGCATTCTAGAGAGGATTCCTCTAGGAATCCATGCCAGACACATCCAATAGACAGGAGTGGCTTCTAAAACACTTTTGATCAGTGTGATTCGAACCGCTCTCGATAGATATTTAAGATACCAGATGTTGAGTATTTTTTCCATTTTGGAAATGAGCCAGGTCCAATCTGCAATCTTGTAGCCCAAGGGCTTTAACTTATATCCCAGATATTTTAACCCTTTTTCTAGGCTCAGATGAGTAAAATGAAAGCGTTGAAGTGTGAAATAGATATCATGAGGGGTACACTCCACCGTTGTCAAAGTGGATTTGTTTTCATTGATCAGCATGCATGTAGCCACTTGAAATAGAGAGAAAGTTGCTTTGATGTTGGTAATGTCCCCTATGCTTCCACTGAGAAATATCAGAATATCATCTACAAAGAGTAGATGGGTCAGTGTGCAGCCCTCAGTTATCTTTATGCCCTTTAGTCGACCCCTTCTATGTTCTTCCTTGATAAGTCTGTTGAGGCCTTCCATAACAAGAAGGAAGAGTAAAAGCGATAGAATACATCCATGTCTTAGCCCTCTTTCTGATAAGAAGAAGGGGGATGCACTTCCATTCAATAGCATGCTGAAGGGGATGTTAGTTTACAACTCATAATCCATTTTATGTACAAAAATGGAAATCCCAAATGTGTTAAAAGCATTCTAATGTATAACCAATTCACTTTGTCAAAAGCCTTTGATAAATCTACCTTCAGGATCATACCTTTGCCTCGCCTTGTATGTAGAGTATGAATTACTTCTTATCCAGTGCCCACTGCCTCATGTATTTTCCGATCCTGTGGGAAGTTAAATTGCTCCGATGAAATATGATTGGAGAGGATGGGCCACATCCTGTTGGTGATGATCTTGGTGATAATTTTGTATAAGTAGTTGCAAAGTGATATAGGGTGGTATTCATATGAGACCGGATTATCAGTCTTTGGGATGAGTGCTATGAAGGTAGAGGTAATAGATGCCTCAAGATTCCCTTTGATTCTTGAATCCTCAACAATTTTTAGAAGATCTCCACCTATGATGTTGAAGAAAGCCAAATAGAACTCAATTGTCCAACTATCAAGTCCTGGGCTCTTGTTCTTTTTAAACCATTTTAGGGTTGCCTCCAACTCTTCCAGAGTAACTTCCTTAGTCAATTCTCCTTCTTCCTCTTGATCCATGAACCTTAGGAATAGTTGGGCCACCCTAATGATATCTGCCAGGTTAGCATCTCGCGGTGCACTATAGATACGCTTGAAGTGAGAGGTAGCAAGCTCAACCAGTTGTGGGAACATGTTTATAGATTGTCCTAGTCATTTTGGAGTTACTAAATGGTATTAATCACCTTCCTACCATTGGCAAACTTATGAAATTTTTTTGTATTTTCATCCCTATCTTGCATCCAGATGGCCCTGCTTCTTAATCGCTAGACTTCTTTCCGATCCTTAAGTATTTTCCCTCTGGCAGAGTATAAGGAAGTAATCCTTTCCTTATGTTCATCAGATGTGAATAAGCCTCCCTAATCATTTTCAAAAGTAGCTAGGTCAGCTTCAATCCTTTTGAGGGAATGTTCCTCCTGTAATCTTTTGTTGTGAGCCCATTGTTTGGTAAATTTCTTCAGTTCTGCCAGATTTTGCACAAACCCCTTGATATGATTATCCCTCTCTCTAGGTGGGTTTTCTTTCCAGAAATCAATGACCATACTAATATAGGAATCTTCTCTGAGCCAGGCAAAGCAAAATTTGTAAGGTCCTCTGGTTTTTGTTCTACCTCCATTAATATCCAGGAATATGGGGAGGTGATCAGATATCCCCCGGTTCCAACCCATTGTTGGATGTGTAAACCTAGATCTAAAACCTTTTATTTGATTAAGAATCGATCAATTCAGTGAGCCAGTCCATGTTCCCCAGTTTTGTTATTTCTCCAGGTTGCTTGCAGCTTAATAGAGGGGATATCAATCAATCGACTAGAGTCCAGAATAGATAAGAAGTAGTCTGATAAGGGGTCTCACGGTGCTCTATGCCCCCAGGATTCAACATGACCTATGGAGAAGTTGAGGTCTCCTCCAAGAATCAGGTGGTTAGCGAAGAATGAATCCAAATGTAGGAGGTTTTTCCAGAATTCAGGTCTATTGTGGCAAGGCCCATAGACATTGATAATCCTGAAATTCATACCTAGGTCCGCAGAATGGATGTTTGCACCTAAGTGGCCTGCCCCTCCCCAACAGTTGAGCATCTTAACAGCGCGCGTATTATACCCCAAGGCTAATCCCCCAGATCTCCCATGAGCATCAATCCCAGTAAATGTCCACCAAGGAAGCATATTGTGAAGAGTATGGGAAATGCCAATCGTTGTTCCCAGGGTCTCTTGTAAGAAAATAATATCCAGAGAGTCAGATGAAAATAAACGACAGAAATCTAGTTTCTTATCGGGCCTAGCCAGCCCTCTGCAATTGTAGGAGATGATTTTCATGGAGGAGGGTCCGATGGGGTGTCTCTAGCTCTAAGTACCCCAGGTATTGTAGATTGCTTGCCCAAGGCAATTTCATCTCCTACCGCAAAATGTGCTTTTGAGAGCAAGGAGGGTCTCCCCCTGTGGAGTTTTGGAGGGGGGGGGGGGGGGGGGGAAGGATGATATCTAAGCCAACATGATCTAGAGCCTGTCTATTGGATTTAGATCAGGTCATGTAGCCAGATGAAGGCGGAGCTTGTAAGGGAGTGGTGGATGGTGGGAGGGTAGAGAGCGAGATGGAGGAAGGAGAAGGAGTGAATATGGGGCTGGATGCAACTTGGAAAAATGTTGGGGCAGAGGCAGCAAAGGCAAAGTCCGATCCCAAACCCACTGAGACACTAGACGCAATGACCGAATGGAGACCAGCAATAATTCCACATGAAATGTAGTCATTAATTGTAGTGCAACAAATAGAAGTTGGGGTGAAGGGATGGTTCTTACCTGGCAAAGGAGTGCCCTTTGAGGACGCCCTAGAACGAGCAGGTGGAGGCGAAGGTGGGTAGTGTGGAGGTTGGCCCCGCTTCTTCAACATGGGTTGTGGAGGGTCCAAAATCCTTTCTGCTAGGGTCTTTTGAGTCTCGGCTGTCTACTTTACGGGTGTCTCATTTTGTGTCGGCTCTTTCTATGGAATGGGCGCCTGTGCCTCAGATTTTTGAACCCGAGACTGCCTGTGATCCTTGCCTAAGAGAGTGCAGTCTTTATACAGGTGTCCTACACTGTGACAACGCCTGCATCTAAAAGGAACACCCTCATAGTCCAACAGCTGCCTCCTGGCATTGTTCTGCCATCGAATGGTAATGTGCTCCAGTAATCCATCTGTGAGGTCCAGGTGCACCAGTACCCTGACATATGCCATATGCCCCGAAGTCTAAAATGAGCCATCATATATGAGATAGATGCCAAGGGCACTTCCAATTCTCCTGAAGACATCCTTTGTCCAGTAATGTAGATGAAGCCCTGGTAGTCGCACCCAAATAGGACCATCATCAACCCTCTCCTGTTCCAGATCGAACAATGGTGTTCATCTTTGTAGTAGTACAGCCTGATCTATGTGCCAGACCGCGGACAATACCCAGTTGGTATGCGCAAGGCAGCTGAAATGCAAGGCGAACCAACCCTTTACAAAAGTTTGTACCTTTGAATGGTCTTTCAGGTGGTCACCCCAAACTTCCAAAATCCATTGTTTCAACTTCTCCACACTGTAATGTCGACTTCGGACCTGGCCCACAAGTACTTTCTTAGCAGTATCCATGGAATCCAGGAGTTGGGTGTCCTCAATCAGAGTGAAAAAGACCTCGTTGTTCTGTGGCTTTAGATACCTCTTTTTCTTTGCAACCCCAAATCTTCACACATCGGATGATTCCGGAGCCGAAATAGGTTTGTAGTCTTTGAAGTCAGAGAAGCCCTAATTTCTGCAGCGACCGTCAATGGAATGGAGGCGAAAACCCTTGAGATAGGTCCAATTCCAGTAAAATGCCTTGGAGGGGGAGTCGCAGAGGGCAGTGGAGCAGATATGGCTGGTCCTAGTGCCGCTGAGCCTAAGAGACAGACAGTCGAGGACAAAGGAGGGTTTGTTGTAGATTCCTCCTCTAGGGTCATGCCATTAGGGTTTTTCAGGGGTTCAGTGAAGGCCAGAGTGTGTGGTGAGAGTGGTTGGGAAATGAAATTAGGAGGTGAAAGGGCATCTTCAGGAAGAGATAGTAGTAGACTACGAGGTCAAGAGATGGGAGGGAGTGCTTCAACTTCGTCGAATAGCACAGAAATGAAGGGGTAATAACCAGCTGCAGTGATTTTGGTGGGGGTCCAGATGGGCACATCCTTTGAAGGATTCGCGGAGTAGTTGCCCAACTCATCCATAACTGTCAATTTTTCCCATTGACAGTTGCCTACAGGGATTGTTGCTAACAGGGAACGGAGGAGGTCAGTAAAAGGGGAGGGTAAGAGGTAAATTACTAATCGTAGCAGGGAAGAGTCAGTGGATACCCATTTCAAGTAATGGGGTGGGGTGAAAAGGGGGGTAAAAACACAGTAATAGGGCTACGGGGGCAAGCTCAGCCATACCTCTGAGTCAGATGGGTGCAGTCACTCTCTGCAAGAAAACCCTAACCCTGTCACCATCTTCCCCCTCTTCTAAAGTTGGGAAGTATTATGTAGGTATGGAATATATATAGTTGAGATGTATGAAGTTCAATTGCAAGTAAAGGAGACCTTAATGTTAAGTAATTGTAGAGCATGGAATAGACCCTAGTAGAAAACTTAATATTGATTTGGAGGTGCTCACTGACACATAGTAAAAATGTGATTTTTTAAGCATTGTATGCACTTTGTAATACTCTTGTAGGTAGAGACCATATAGTGCTTAATTATGATGAAGAAAATCATATATTTTAAATTTACCTTGTCAATAGATAATCCATATGACTTAACAAGAGCTTGATAGATTAAGAACAACAACCAAAGGAACCATGAAATGGCTGCCCCACATAGTGATTAACTTGCAAGATCTTAGTTAATACTCCTAAGCATTGGAATATTTGGTGATGGCATATGTATTGCATGATTCAAGATAGAGTGATAATCAAAGTTGGTGATAATTTATTATACTTATCAAGATGCCTTAAGTGGGACTGTATGGATTGTATGCCAAGCTTAATGAAATTTATATATACCCCAATATAAGATTCACTTAATGAGAAAAAAAATTATGAACTAATATTTTAACCACTAGGAAAAGTAGTAGGATATAATTTAAATGTGGGGATCCTATATGGAGCTTGGGAAGAATAAATATATAAGACAATCATGTATTAACATCACTTAAATTTCCAGTAATAAAATAGAGGTTGAACATAATGGGAGTCCACTAAATAGGGGTAGTTGCAATCAATATATTGATAACCTCAACACATTTTAATCAAGTGAAGGTCCAATATAGGTTAGGATATACTACTTACAAGGATGTAAAGACCATACATTGAGATCATCCCACACTTTTTTAACAACCATCACTTGGAGGTGAACTTTCCCAAAGGGCATGTATGTAACACCCCATTTTGACTTAGGCAATTAAAATACATTATGACCTATTTGTATTTCATTACTTATTATTTATGGAACATTGTTAGAACAATGGAACTTCAGTATATAGATGTGTGAATCTACATAGATGTGAACATTATGAATAATTATCGTTTATGTGACTAATGATGAATGTTGTGCGAACTATTTATAGCATGCATGTTTTAAATGAAATATTTTGGTACATTAACACATTTTTTAAGGATGAATTTATTAGTACCACGCACTTGGTCATTAACTAGTTGGTTTACATTGTTCATCGATGAGTAATGTGAAAATCAAATATTTTATGGTTATGCATGATCTTGTGTTTCAAACAAATCTATAGGTTGAATGGGCTATGTGATAGTTAGATAAGTGTCATACGAAAGTGGTAAATATCATGGACATTTAATGGAAAATAGCATGCTAAGAAGCATATTAAAAAAATGTTATTTATACAATGGTTCAAATGCATTGCCATGATATTTGGAAAAGTACAAGTTTTATAAGTAGCACAACAACCCAAACTAGATATTTGATGAAAAAGCTCTAAAAAAACAACAATGCCACAATATGGCCAATAACAAGGTGTCGTCCCTAGTTCTATTAGGAGGGGTGGAGATATTACCACCCTCTATCTTTTGAAACATGGAGTTGTGGGTGAGATATCTTAAGCGACACTCCCATGGACATGTGATGACAAATGATAGTTTCCTACTGGGGAACCTTGGTGAAGATAGTTAACACTTCCACTTAGGATTCTATCTAAATTTAGGTCAATATATTTGATACTCTAGCATTGTCCAGTAGAGGAAATGATAAGATGTGGAAGATGGAAGTAGAATAGGGAGGAAGGGTGCTTTGATGTGGTTCAGAATGTTGGTTGGAGATTAAAAATGCAAAGTGCATGACTTAGTCACTTTTGTGTATTAAATATTATGCTTAATTTGTTATGTTGATTTTAAATGTAATGTTTAATTCATATGGAATATTGTAACTTGGATAGTAAGACAATTTGATGAGATATTGAAGGATTACTATTATGTATTATTGGATAAGAGTAAACCTGGACTATGCATTAGATGTGATGTTAGTTAGTATTAGTATATACACGAGGTATGGATGTGTTAACTAGAGATATATACCTTGCACATGTACACTAGTATCATTACGATATATATTGGTTATTAATATTATCTTTAATTGTTTGTGTGAGATGTTTGCAGTGAAATTAAACTGATAAGATTTTAAAGCTAAATCATTAGATTATTATATTCCATATATAACATATATATATATATATATATATATATATATATATATATATATATAATATATATATAAGTGGTCTAGATCCAGGGCATGAGGTTCTTTGATATTGCTGCTAGTTGTCGTTGATAAACCGGGTTCAACTTCTTCAATTCCCTTGGGGTGAGGCCCTGTAATCAAGCTTGATGGTTTAACCCGATTTCACATCCATGAAACTGTGGGAAGTACTCCAGAGTTTCCCGTGATTCCATTCCAAGTAAATCTCTCTCTCTCTCTCTCTCTCTATATATATATATATATATATATAATTTAAGTTGAATTGTATTAAATGAGTCTTACATTTTGCAACCTAACCAAAGTTATTTTGTGTTATTTTATTTATCTGAATTGATAGCATGTTAACTAACATGAGTAGGTGGCGTGAGAGTATAATAGTTTGACCTTCCAATGACCCTTCAATGGGGGGATTTTCGATAGATAAATGGTTATGAGGTTTTGGGAAAATAAATGTGGTTTTGGGAGGGATGAAAAACCATGGAGTCTGGGAAATACTAGATTTGATATATTAATGGGTTGTTTTTTTTTGAATCTATGGGCATAGAGGGCTAGGAAACCCAACAAGAGGTTTTCTAGATCTAAGGAACTGGAGAGGTTATCCCTAGCTAGCTAAGAGGTAAAACATCTAGATGGAAAACCTACTATAGATCTACGGGTTAGGTTGCTAAATCAAATAGAGCAATAGATATTTTCCCACTTCTTAGCTAGTTATATTGATTGATTAGCTTGATTTTATTCTTCCAATAAAATGTTGGAATTATAATATAAATTTATTAAACTTTGGATTGAATTGTTGAAATTGCTAGATGAAATACAATACTAGTGAATAGGAAATGATATTTTTTGTAAAATTGGCACAAATTGAAACATTCTTGCATGCAAAAAAATATTAATTTTACAATAAAAAATATTTATTATTCAAGTTAATAAATATTTAATGTAATACAAGGGACTTACACATTGTATCTAGGTCCTACATGGTCAGAATGTTCAAGCTAATCCTCACCTTTTTGATTGGTGAAGCATAGTGGCTTCACATTCTCCTCAACTCCCAAATAAGAAACCTTGTTTTTTTGTAAGTTTGGTGGGACTACATCTTCATCATGTCCAATATATCACCTAGATTGTGGTGGGGAATTGAACCAGTGACTTCCCATCAAGGAGTGCCTTAACAGAGCACCCGATCACCATCTATCCAAGACCCCGTGGAACTGGTAAGAAACCTTAATACATAGTAAGGAAGGATATATCTTAGTTGGATGTTTCTCTTCACAGTTTTGTAGTGCCCCACTTTGGTTGATAGGGGATTTACACTACCTTGACCTTAAGACATCATTTAACCTATATTATTCTTTGAGGACATGGATTGATGATGCAAACTTTTATGTGTGTTGAGGAGATGTATTCATGATATTATGATCTTTTATCTTCATTTTGAGGATGATGATGTTGATTATGGACTTTATATGTGCTCACTTATGTTGCTTACCGGATGATACTTATATCATGTTTATCAACTTTTACTGGTTATTTTGTGGTAGGAAAGGAGGACTATGGACACATCCCATATCTTGATGGTTTGAGTCATATTATGATTTATATATTTATGTTTTGGGTGCTTGAAATTGTGGCAGATAGTGGGTATGCATATATATGTTAATTACAATAATGGATGTTCTCATAGCGTTTTGCAAGCTTTGATGAGAGTTGACTAGATGACCCATAAATGGATGGTGTGGTTGTAGGAGAAGGAGACGAGATATCATTAGAGGGGTATGAATAGCATGCTTTATTATTCTTGTTAGCATTCCAGTTATGGCTTAGGATGAAGTACAAGGGTACTTATTCTTGGATTTGCACGATGTCATGAGGGCTAGACCATGCATATGGTCACTTACAAGGTACAACTAAGGGGTGCACATCAAGGGGAGCCTTGATCCTTAGTCACCACAAAACTATCAATAAGGGTGAAAAGGAGGCTATTGAGTTTCCATTCTACTAGTATTCTTCCCTTGCTCGAATTATAGGTGTTTGAAGGGCAACTTGTGGCACCCTTAGAATGTGAGGTTCTTGAAGAGCAACTTGTGGCATCCTTAGAATGTGAGGTTCTTGAAGGGCATGAGAATTGGCACTCTTGGAACTAGATGGAGGATAAGGAATTCTATGATTTGGTGAATTTAGAAGCACTTAAGGATTAATATGTTATTTAATATCAAGTTAATCTAAAGTTTACTAAATGAAAATTAGAAAATTAAACTAAATATGAAAAACATAAAGAAATGGCCTGGCTAATTTTAGTAAAATATTACCTAAAAGGGGGGTTTAGTGTAAGATAGAGCTAAGTGACTAATAGACACAAAATAAATGACAAGATCTTGTGTTTAAATAGTTATGTCAAAAATTTGAATTATTTAAATAAGTAATTCTAAGAAATTAAACTCAAGAGAACCTCACCTAATTGAGAAGATCCTAAAATGATAACTAAAATCGAAGAGGATAGATTTAAGGAAGTAATGACAACTAACTGAGACTCTTGGTAGGTATCCAAGAGTTGACTAAAATAGATAGAAAAAGTTGAGGAAGGGAAAAAGGGCATAAGGGAATTGCATGAGTAATTTTAGGAATATGTGTCTCTTGGGTGAGAGAAAATTTGTAGTTTAAATAAAACAATAGGGAATTTACATGAGAGAAAATTTGCGGATAGGACATGTCACTGGGTGAATACTCAAATTTAAGGAATTTAATAATTAGCTATTTTGCATGTGAAAAAAAGTGTCACATCTAATCCTCGCCTAAAAAGCTATAAAAGGAACACAGTCTTATGAAGGGGGCATCCTTAAGCTCTCTAGTGTTGGATGGGTGTTTTAATGACATTCTAAGTTTCTAGTGAGAATTTGTGATTTTGTTGTAATTTTGTGATCTTGAGCATTACTAATAGTGTGTTGATAGGAATTGTTGATATAGGGAGATTACGGTTGCAACCCAAATTCATATTGGATAGTGTTATTCTATCCTCTTGCTTACAACCCCATTACAACTCGGGGGGCCAAAGGGAATCATAGTACCTTTGCATTGCTTGGGTAGATAACTAAGTGGGTTAGCAACTTCAGTCAAGCACGGTAGGAATTGCAGAAGATTTATTGTTGGAGACACAATGAGCAAGGAACGAGGATTGTGACAACCTACATTAAGAATTCCACCTTCTATTGGGTGAACAATAACTCTTGTAATTTTTTTTTTTTTTTTTTTTTTTTTTTTTTTTTTTTTTTTTTTTTTTTTTTTTTTTTTTTTTTTTTTTTTTTTTTTTATGGATTATTTAGTAAATGTATAACTAGAATATATGTACGATGGATGTTGCAATAAATTTTAGTTATCAAATTTAATATTTGTAAACTTCCTTGGAATGGTTTCCCTCTCGTGTACAATATTGTAGATTGGAATATAAAACATTTGATCATTCTTCATTATATTACATGCATTATTATTAGTAAATTGTTGTAGAATTTAATACTCGCAATGTCCATTGAGTGTTGAAACGATAAATTTTCTATAATTACATTTTATAGTCACATATATAAAAAAATAGTAGAAAAATAGGGTCATATATAGGGGCCACACACTTGGTATTAGAGCATAAGTTCAACCTCTAGGACCTATAGATCCTTTGAAGTTTAATTTCCATAAGTAATATGATAAGCTATAATGTGGACTACTACTATAATGACGTGTTTGAATTATTACTTGATTCACTCACAATAATACGTTGCTTGTAAAATAGATTGATTGTAAAAGTCATTCATAGCCTGAGATGAACCCAATATTCTTTAACAACCCTTTAAAAAAAATAATTAAAAAGTCCAGTCATTCTTCTTCAACAATCCCTTTTTTAGTTAAAAAGTCCAAACAATTTTACTTCCATTCACTTATCTCAGTAGGCGTAGTCCATGTCTCAGGTAGAATACCACTACTACCAAGAAGATTATTAGAAAAAATCCCCCGACGAGTGCAAATTCATACACAAATCCCTAACTTTGTGACTCTTTCTAAATGATACCCATTAAGGTCATTTAGGTATACCATTTATGTATAGAGCAATGATCTTGTAACTACCAAAATTTTAGCCACAACATTGATTTTTGGATTTATTCATTGAAACCAAATTCCAATTATGCCTTTGATGTGATAAGGTAGCTACAATAGTCACAGTAGCAAAACATGTTGGGAGTACCATTTTTTTCTATTGAGAAGTATCTTGATCCTCTTCACCATCTTCCACATTCCATAGGAAAATGTCCCTATGGTCCGAGAATTTGCAATAAGGCGGAGAAACTTCAACAACTTTATTAAAGTAGGATTCGACACAAGGTACATCTTTGTGAACATCCCATATTAGATTGGCACAAAGAGAGATAATATCTCCATCTCTTGGAATGGATAATATGTTCGTCAAATAATATTCCTCATCTTTTTAAAGATCATGTTACACCTCCTGTAGGGAAAATCGCGTAATTCGTCAACAAAAGTGGGTTCCCGGGATTTGTTTGCAGCATTTTTTTGTAGTAATTAGCATCCTTGTTATTAAAATCTAGTCCAAAGCCATCTCCACTCCCTCTATATCTTCCCCCACCAAAGCACCCATCGCCATCTTCACCCAAAACTTCAAGATGCATTTCATCCCTCCCTTCCATAGATTCCAAAGCCTCATCCAATAAGCCATAGCTCAAAAAAATCTCTGCAAAGAATTTCCTATATAGGTCCAAAGAACCAGAACCACTCCTTAACCCCAACCCACTTGTTATCATTTCAGCTCAAATGATAGTAAAAAATCTTGTATAATATATGTTTCATGTAGAATTGATTGTGTCGTTTAAACTATAAATTAATTGAAATCTAATTCAAACGTAAACAAAAAAAAAAAAAAAAAAAAAAAAAAAAAAAAAAAAAAAAAAAAAAAAAAAAAAAAAAAAAAAAAGTGATTGATTTTCCTTGTCAACATCTCCACACAATAATGACACTTGGTTTGCATAAGTTAGAGACACCACATTGGAGGTTAAGACACACGGATATTTTTTTGTAGGAAGACTTAACTAGGTTTCATAACCGTTACAAGTATTGCGAGTGAAGTTTTAAACTATAGAACATTATTAAACTTACTTTTAAAAGCATTACCTTCAACAAGTGTAACAAGCGCCGATAATAAACTAAAACTGGTTAATAGTTTAACTTACGATATCTTAAACTCTAACCAAACACTTCCTCAATTTACTCTATTTTTTATTTTTTAAAACACCATCCTGCTCCTGCTACTGAAGAATCTAAAAATAGTCTCATTACAAAAAGACTTTCGAGGAATATATATGTCATAATTACTTGAGAATTGAATTTAAGACCCCCACTCCTGCCACTAAAGAATATAGAAATAATTTCATTAAAAAAAACTCTTAAAGAGCATACATATCATAATTACTTAGAGAATTGAATTTAAGACTCCTAAAGAACGAATATAGAAGTAATCTCATTACAAAAAAACTCTAAAAAAACAAAAAGACTCTAAAAAAACATAAATGTCATAATTACTTGAGAATTGAATTTAAGACTAAAAAAATATACATGTCATAATTACTTGAGAATCGAACTTGAGTGAGAAGAAAAACAACACATGCTCTAACGCTTCTCAATTTAGTCTAATATGTGTGAATTGTTATAGTTACACTATAGTTATCATGATATATATAACTTCCTTGGTTCATATCATTCATGTCTCCAGACTTCATTCTAGTATTTACTTGTCATATTAATAGGACGAGTTGTTATGATATATACTAATTTCTGGTCACGAAATGTCATAGAGGGGAGAAATTGAAACATTTTAAATGTGAGATATTTTACCTACTCAATGAATTTCTTCTATGATAATGATTTATACTAATTTTATGATAACAATTTATATTAATTAATTTGCAGAAGTTATATTCACATCATTTTGAAAATAATAATAATTATGAGGAGGCTATAAAATTAATACATATCTTTCTATGATAATAATTTATACTAATTAATTAAATTTGAAAATATTATATTTTTATGATAATAATTTATATTGAAAATAATAATAATTATAGTGAGATTATATATTCTAAGTTAACATCTTAATATCAGAGCGATAAAAACATGAAGAATTTTAGGTATACCAATAGTTTAAAAACTTGAATTAAATATAAGATTTTATATTATGAAGTTTTTAGATTTATAAAATAATTAAACGCCTAATTGCACAAAAGAAACAGGTTGAGAGTGAATTGAAATGCGCACACCCAAATTGGCAATAGTTTCTGTAAATTACATTTTGCCAATCACAATGTTTGGTTATATCAATTTTGGTAAATTGTAGATTGCTATGTTATAAATTCTTTACTTTATTTGATGCCTAAATTTATTTAAGAATTCCAAGTTATTGAGTAGTGAATTTATGTCTCCATTTTTTTTAAGTTTGACTTTAAAGGTTATTTTAACCAATAAAAATGGTAATTAATAAATATTTTAAATTTTAAAGAAATATAAAAATAGAAAATCTTGAAACAACATTTAAAGTAATTAAATTATTTAAGTAATTAAATTTTATTTACCGTGAGTTATTATTTACTATAATTTATGTAATAAGATTTAGAAACAATAAAGATATTTAGATAATCAAATATATTTACCAAGAGTTACTATCCACTACAATTTATGTAATTTTTTTCCAAAAATATAAGTAGGATTAAAAAATAAATATGAAGATCTATAAGGTTAGCGCCCACCAAAATTTATGCAAGTTGTTGCATAACTTTTATAATTATTGATGTTGGAATTAGAAAAAAACCCAATTATGTGATCTAGAAGGTTGCATGGATCAACATTAAAATTGACATTAACGCATATGAATCCTGAAATGAAATAACTAGTTAATGCATATGAATATTCAAAATCACATAATAAATATATACCATTTACATAGACATTATATTAACAAGGCAATGGCATAGTTCCTTTTAAGCTTATTATCTTCCATTAAATTGATAGTATCATTTACGATTAACTATAATAAGGAAGTTCGAATTTGATAAGCTAATTATATTATCAAAGCATACTGCTAATTATATTATCAACAAATCATACTTACGTAAACTGTTCCTTTGGAAGTATATGATAACAACAATTATTATAAAATCATCTAGGTTGGTTGTACTCATTTATATATAAAGAAAATCATGTTAATTTGTGATAGGGTTGATTTGTGAGTGGTTGAAAGAGGTGCATGAAGGAGTAGGGATGCTAAAGGGTGCAACATGGTGCTACCACAATGACCAATTCCGGTCACCCCAACCAATGAAGGGGAGCACACTATGGTGTAGGAACATAATCTTGTTGGATAAGTTTTAAACTTAATGAGATTATGTCAACACATGGCAAAGGCATTAATAAACTGTTTGGAAATAGAATAGGGAGGACTCAATGCATAAAATGATGGGTCCAAAAACACAACAAGGAACGATGTGTGTCAAGGTTTGGAAAAGGTAAAGTTTTTAGAATTTGAGGGCTCCACAGATGGACAAAATACAGAGGCATGGCTAGAGAACATGGCCATGTTCTTTACCTTGAGGGGTTATACCTCAAATATGAAGGCTAAGATGAGCATATTTTATTTAAAAGGAAGTGAATTATTTGGTGGAAAACATTATTACATCAGTTGGGGATGGATATCTCAGAGGTAACCTGGGAGTTGTTTGAAGAAAAGTTTAAAGAACACTACCTGCTAAAAGAGTTCATTGAAAGACAACTGAATGAATTTAAAGCACTACAGCATGTCAAAGGATCAATACTTGAGGATGAGGACTTATTCATGGAACTACTTTGCTATGCCCCACATTTAAACATAAATAAGCTCAAAGTAAACAAATTTTTATATGGATTGATTTTTAACATTCAAGTTAAGGTTAGAATCTTAATGCTTGGTACCTTGCATGAGGCAGTTCAATGGGTCATCATCATTGAAGAAGATTTATTGAATAGTTGATAAAGTAGGCCACCAAAACTCACAAAGTTAGGAGTTCCTAGTGGAAAAAATATGGAACACAAGAATTTTTAAAGGGGACTAGTTCACAGTCATCAAAACTAGTAATCAAGAAACCAAAGGTCGCCATATCGATATCTAGCTCAATAATCACACATGGAATCATATCAGGCACGATCTATTACCCCATATACACACCAACCATCACAATATCATTCTATGTAGTAGTACCATTCCGTGCCACAACATCTAGCATAATGATTTGGCTCTTATCAGTAGAGTTCCAGACCAACCTCTAGTTTAGTCGGTAGTACGAGACAAGCTCCTAAGAAGGGGGTGTTGGACTTGTAGAGGTCCACACTTCCAGAGGGATTTCTCTCAAAGAATAAGCAATTCCAACACCACTCAACCACAATCCATAATGGGGGACTTGGGGAAGCATCATCACATCCATGTGATGGTGAACAATCACCAAGCTGAGCACCAATCCATTGTACTTGAAACGAAAGGTAATATTGATAATACAAGTTTTGTTATTTGGATAGATCTAGGAGCTACTGAGTCTTTTATTTCTCTAATTCCATTTTCAAAAATTAAAACAAAAAAAACTGCACAACATGATTTTAGGCATGTAGAGATGGTGTGTGGGATGAAACAGAGTGTAGGTAAGTTGGTAAGGGATTGTGAGGTGGATCTAGGTGTATGTAAGAAAAAGGTTTCCTTGTATTTTATGGTCCTAGGATCCTATGATGTAGTCATAGGGATGGATTGGTTGGAACAACATGAGGTAGTTCTAGATTTCAAGGAAAATATATTACATTTCATGGATGGTGAAGGTCAGAGAGAATTGAGGGGGTCCCTAAGGTTCATCTTGTTGATACAACTTATGGAATGTAGGTGAAAGGGATTTCAGTTGTACACGATTGGAATATTAAATGATAACATTGAATTTGAATATATGGATAAATATCAAATTCTTGCTTAAAGGATGTATTTCCAAAATAATTTCCTGGGATACCCCAAAAAAAGGAGATCAATTTCACTATCAACCTTAAACTAGATGCATATCCTATTGCAAAGGCACCATACATATGTCAACTCCAGAATTAAAGGAGTTTCGCATATAGTTAAAAGAGTTATTAGACTTGGGGTTCATATGACCCAACATATCTCTGTGGGGAGCACTTTTAATTCTTATTAAAATGAAGGATGGATATTAGCGATTGTGCATTAACTATCATCAACTGCAAAAAGTTAGAAATAAAACGATAGTATCCTCTATCAAGGATAGATGACTTCTTCGATTAAATGAGGGGGGAACTCTATTTTCAAAGATATATCTAAGGTTATGAGATCATTAAGATTCAAGAAAGAGGATATCCGAAAGACAACTTTTAAGACAAGATTTCAACATTTTGAGTTTATAGTATTACCTTTTGTGCTAGAAAATTCCTCAGGTGTTTTCATGAACCTAATGAATAGGATATTCTGGGAATACCTAGATAAGTTTGTGCAATTTTTTATTGATGAAATTTTGATCTACTCAAAGACCTTAGAGGAGCATAATGAACACTTAAGACTAGTTTATAGTGTCTTAGAGAGAACCAACTATTTGAGAAGTCATCTAAGTGTTATTTTTACCAATCCAAGATCCATTATCTCAAGCACATTATCTCTGGGAAAGGTATTATAGTGGATCCTATAAAGATCAAGGCCATTATAGATTGGTCATAGCTGACCAACGTTCATGAAGTGCGTAGTTTTATGGGCATGATAGAATATTTTTGTAGATTTGTTGAAGGGTTTTAAAAAATAGAAGCCCCAATTACTGAACTCCTAAGGAAGAATAAGAAGTTTTCTTGGACTGAAAAATATGAAGCGGTGTTCAAGAAGATAAAAGAGTTGTGAACAACTATACTGATCCTGAAGGTACTAGACATAGAGTAGGAATTTCTACTCTATACTGATGCCTCTAAGGAAGGCCTTGGGTGTGTACTTATGCAATATGGAAGAGTAATAATGTATGCATTAAGAAAATTTAGAACTTACGAGGAGAACTATGCAACGCGTGATCTCGAGATGGTGGTGATCATGTACGCCCTAAATATTTGGAGACACTACCTATTAGGAAAGAAGTTTGAAGTTAATAATGATCATTATGGGCCACAACACATATTCATACAATATCATTTAAATGCCATATAATGAAAGAAATAAAAATTAATAAGTGGATATGAATATGATATTAATTACATAAAAGGGGACAGTAAATAAGGTGGCATATGATTTAATTTGGAGGCCTTGAATCTTTTCGGTGCCCAAAGGATAATTTGAGGGAGAAGTTTCTCATATTACAAATTGAGGCCACTTGGTACAAGGAGGTTAGTCGGGGATTAAGGGAAGATGAAATGATGATTCTAGAATATGAGGGGTATTCGTTAAATAGTGATGACCTACTATGATTCCATGGGAGGATATACATGCCATTGGATGAAGATATTTTCCAACTGGCCTTGAGCGAAGCTCATCAAGAAGTATACGCGACACATCTTAGTGTTAAGAAGATGACTGCAAACATGAAACTGCTATTCTTTTGGAAGCGGATGAAGGTCATTGTAAATTTTGTGGCAAGGTGTTTACATTGAAAATGAGTAAAGTTTGAGCACAAATATCTAGTTAGGATATTGCAACCTCGTGAAATATGAGAGGCCATGTGGGAATTTATATCAATTGAATTTATTATGGGACTACTGATGAAGATAAGGATATATGATACTATATTTTTAGTTATGGACATGTTGACCAAAATTTCCCATTTCATACCAGTTATGACTATGTATAAGGCAATTGAGATAGCTAGAATTTTAATTGATGAGATTGTAAGTCTGCATAGAGTTCCAAGGAAAGTCATAATTGCTGGGGGAGTGGTGTTTACCGTAATATTTTGGGCTAGTTTCCAAGAGGCCTTGGGGACCCAATTAAAATTTAGCACTGCGTATCATTCCGAGACAAAGGATTAGACATAGAGGAATAACCAAATCCTTGAGGACATGTTAGATATGTATGTGATGGACCAACATAAAATATGGGGATATTTTTTTACCATTGGTGGAATTTTCCTACAATAAAATTTTACCAGTGTTCCATTAAGATGGGGTCATTCGAGTTCCTGCATGGGAGGCCTTGCAGAATGCTTATAAGATCGAATCAACTAGAGCATTGGGTATTTATAGGACCCAAAGTAGTACAAGAGATGGAAGAGAAAATGACCATGATCAAGGGGAGGCTAAAGGAATCACAAGATTAAAAAAATATTTATGTTGATGCTCATCAAATTAATTAGAGTTATGAAGTGAAAGATAGGGTGTTTTTGAGAGTAAGGCCTCAAAATAACTCTATAAAGTTTGGGAAGGGAGAAAAGTTGTCTCTATATTTGTGGGACCATTTGAGAATAAAGGACTGGTGGCATATAGACTTGTTTACCTGCATTAATAACACACATGCATGTTGTGTTCCGTGTGTTTTTATTGCATCATTACATTTAATATCCTTTGCATTTTATTGAATTAAGTCATTGAGGGCACAATGGTGGCTGCGCTGATTTTCATATTAGACCAATGAAATATACAACTTAGACGACGATTGGTGGACCAAATGAAGGTCCAATGGGATAGTTATAGTTACAACTTAGTTACTTGGGAGGACACTGAGGAGATGCATCATCATTTTCCTTTCTTGTTTTGAGACTTTAGGATGAATTCTAGATTTAAGAGGCAATGTATGTAGTGCTTCGATCTAGTTGATAAGAGATTTACATTATCTGACCTTGAGGCATTATTTGACTTATATATTATTCTTTGAGGACATCAGTATGATGATCCAAAATTTTATATACTTTTTGGATACATGTATTCATGATATTATGATATTTTAACTTCATTCTAGTGATGATGATGTTGACAATGGAATTTATGCGTGATCATTTAGGTTGCGTACTAGATGATAGTTGTATCATGTTTATCAACTTTTACTCACTGTTTCTTGAGTGTGGCAAGAAAACATGACTATGGACACAACCCATACCATGATGGTTTGAGTCATATTATTATTTATATATTTATGTTTTGGGTACTTGACATGGAGGTAGATAGCGGGAATGCATATTGATGCAGGATCATAGTCCCTAAAAATCAACCTTGTTAATGAGACCTAGGAGGTTATGTCACATTCACTATAAGGAGCGGGTTCCCTTAATTTAATTTAAGTCAAATTTATGTAAGTAAAATATAGGGATTTGTTTTTCTTGTTGAAATAGAGTTTTAATTAGGAAATGAGGAATTATTTCCTCATTGACATGTAATGCACTATTTTAAGAGAGTTCTTGAGGAGTTAGATGTTTTAGGTTTATATTTGAAAATTTCCTTGTATGCATGATTAGATCCATTTTGAATGGATCTCAACAAGCCATCCTTATTATATATAATTGACATTGTAAATGAAGTAGAATAGAGGAGAGCAATATTAGAGAGGAGACAACAAAGAGAGGTTGCAAGGCTGAGAGAGGTCTAAAAGAGAGTAAAGGGCCAATTATTGTGTAAATCAAGCTAGATCTATAAAGTGTGTCTGTGAATATATATATCATGAATATCTTCCATCATTGTGTTTTGGAATTGATAATTTTACGTATATGGATACCTGAATAATAAAACCCATTATTGTGATTAGTGAAATGAGCCTGATTGATCACAATATCAATTGTATTAGGAGTATTTTGGTTCAATATCAGATTTGTAGAATAATATTTGGTTATATAAAACCCACATCTTGAGTCTCGGTCAATAGAATTCACCCTTTGATGAAGGCGGGACTTGTCCATTAAAGTTTGGCGTCTATCGGATATCAACCTTCGGGAATGTGAGTTTTGTTTTCCAAGTGAAACATATGATCTGATATCATATTAGTCAATAAAGATTTTGTGAGTTGACATAGATAAAAACCTCCCCCGGTCTACATTTCTATCTATCGACCATCGGGTTGTGGATATAGGTCAAAATTCAAATAATGAAACCTTTATCTTGTCGATCTGATTAACGTGGGAGAAATTTTGTCAATAGAAGAGTCAGGAGGATGGGAGATTTTATGTTTATTGCAGTCCCATCATACTACCATCACCTTGCTAGGAAAATCAAAGGGTTGTGAACAATGACAAGCGATGGGAAGTCCCGTCAATTGAAATTGCTAATAGATGGAAGGTTTTTACAAAATTCACAGGTTTATTTGTTAGCCAGTGCCCATTGGGCTTTGGTATTCATACATTACCCACATATTATCATGCTAGAATGATCACATATCTATTGATATCGCAACACTAGGATCCATTATGTAACGTTGATGGAAAGGAGATATAGTAAACATTGGAAAGGTCTATTTGATAGAGGTTGTTGCTAATGAATTTCTATACAATGAACATGCCAAACAACCCAATATCGATGGTTGCTAGCTCCTTTCCTTTGCACTAATGGTCACTGCTTTGATCACACGCGCCCTAATTGAGGTAATAGTCAGGACTAATAATTTGAGGTTCCACCAGGGGTTATTAAATTTGGTATTAATATTTTTGGATTACAACTAGAAAGTGTCGAAAGGTGAGGGGTGACAGACTAAGTGATTTTTGGGTCAAGCCAATGATTCTATGTTTGGTTATATGCTTTGGCTGTGAGTAAGTCTCGAATGATAAGGGAATATAAGATTTGGGGATTGGCACTTGCACACAATATTATTATGGTTACCATGGGGCATTATGGGAAGCACTAACAACGTTGTTAAAGTTTAAACTAATCCATAGTCTTGATTGCATGGATTTTTAAAGGATCCCACAACAAGATCAAGGAATGCATATATAGAATGATCAAGATCAAATTGGACACCATGCTTAAGTAAGAAAAGTGGATGCAGTAAACATCGCATATATATGTGGATTACATTGATGAATGTTCTCATAGTTTTTGTAGGCTTCTTTCAATTTTTTAGTTTCCTTATTTGTAGCATAATTTACTATTTTTCGCAGTCTTTCAGGTCCTGAACTTCCGAAGCCGTTTTGAGGCCCTAAACGACGTTTTTTTTTTGGAAAACTAGGAGAAACATGGGCCATATCTTGACATTTCTCACTCAAAAGTTGTAGTCATTGGATAGATCTTTCTAATGAGGTATTGTGCATTTCAAACGGAGATCGTATGCCAAAGTTACGACCCCGGGAAGTTGATGTACCAATTTACCCAAACGAGGCCCATAATTTGGCGCTTCATCTCCTAGGGTTAGGTTTTTGGATGTTTAGTGTTTTCCATTGTTTCTCAACAATAAATAGGCCTTTGAGCCTCATTGTAACACATTTCAGAGGCATGTAGCCACCACATCTCTTCTCGGAGATAAGCTACCATTGCCTGAGCTAGCTTTATTTCCATTTTGTTTGTAAGCGTTCCTGTTTAAATCTGGATCACCAACCTTCTCCCCCTTTCCCAATAGCTCTTTCTGCGCACTCCCCTCCACTCCTATCCTGACACTTGGCCATGTCTGTTACGAAATTAACATTTGACCTTGCTGTCACTCCCACACCACTCATTGCTTGCCAGTTGGAATATTTTCCGCACTCACCTCCACATCATTCCCACCTCCATGTCACCTCACTCCTCCACGTCATATGTTTGTTTCATGGTCAGTTAAAAATATGTTTTTCATATATAACACAGTGATTTTAAACATGGTTTATAAAAAATTGAGAATGTGTTTTCAAAAGATTAAAGAGGTTTTTGTTGCTAACATCCTCATGTAAAAAGCCTCCCTCACTTTTATAACAGTTGTTATGGTTTGGGAGATTGAGTTGAATCTTTGCAGGCATGTTTTCCCGAATTTTTCTATTTTTAGTCATTGTTTTCAAATGCAGTTTATGTGCAGGTGGAAATGAATTTTCAAAAACTGAAAGAGGATTTTGTTTCTAACATCATCATTTACAAAAACCTCCCTTATTTTTCTAACAACTATTATGGTTTGGGATATACAAAGGTATTAAAAGACCCTATTTTTCAGAATTTCGGGAGGAAAAAGCTCACAAAGAGTTAGTGACTTGGATGCCACCTCATCAAATAAGAGTTGCTATCAAATTCAAATTGCTCTTCTTTGTCACCAGCAATCCACAAAGATAGTGCCAAATAGATTCATTAGTTTTGAATGTCCTATATTTTAGTTTTATTTGTGTAATACAGTTAGAGACATTTGTAAATAAATCTTGATATTTTTTCAAGATATTTTAGTTTAGAATTTGTATAAATACTTCATAGTTCGAAGTAAGAGATGTTGATTTATGAAGGTAATTTCTTCTACATATTGTAATTTTCAAGTGCTGGAGCATCAATAATACATGGAATTTTTCACAGGATTCACGTGGTGTACCAAATGGTGATGTGTTCCTTGCGTTTATTTGTTTAAACATTGTTTTTCTTTCTCAGTTATTCTGAATATCTCAATTATTTAACAGAAACTGTGATGAATAGGATTTGTTATTTAGAGCACCCTATTTTGGCTGTTAATAATTTTCATGTTTTCCACTGCAGTCAAATTAAGGAATTCTTAATTGCTCCTTAGTTTCTATCGAACCTTACACTTCTGCCCTTTCACCATGCATTTACTTTTCTAAAAGGATCCAAATAGTGCAACCTAGCTTGCCCTGTGAAAACTCCTTTAAAAATTTGATGCCAAATCCAGTTTAATTTATAAACTCCATAGCCTAGTGGAATTATGATAGTTTAATCAACCAAACCAATCAAATCAAAACAAACAATACACTCATAACTCGCCTAAAATTTACAATAAAACAAAGCTAAATTTTACAGAGAGATCCCTCTCTGAAGTTGGCGGGGCTAGATCCTAGCTTCAAAAGTGGTTTCAATGCTATCCTATGTGTTTACTCCCTCATCCTCAAGAATATAGAACAACAACAGGATCGATGGTCTTGAGTCTACGTGGACTCCACATGGTAGCCTAATGCTAATTTGGCACCATGTGATTAGTCGAACTTTAAACGATCATATCTCTCCATCCAGGAGTCAGTTTGAGATAAAATTGATATCGCCAGAAAACTCTCAACGAGCTAAATGTGATGATTTTGTCCAAAGTTAGATTTCAAAAGCTTTGGAGAAGAATGATTTTTGTAACACCAACTCCATAGTGAGACCATGGAGGTTGGGTTCGTTAAAAGTAACATCTCCCACAACCCAAGAAGAGCAAGGGTGTGGGAGGGAGCGTTACATTTTTCAACTAAAATTTGAAAACATATATGTTTTATAATCTTCACCCTCCTACCTCTTTTGAGCTAACAAATTTTGAACATCTAATAAGAAAGATTTGTTTTTATTTTTTCATCACTACACTATGCGTAGGCTAGGGCCAACCCACATCTTGGATGGAAGAATGATATGTGCAATAATGAGATGTTGTCACCAAGATTATGTAGACTTTGCCAAGCCTAGATACCCCTTGAAACAATGTAAACCCCACAATTGACTCCCATCATAAACTCATCCCCATAAAATTTGGAACCTCAGACTCAATAAAGATTAAACTCTGCACATACACATCATCAATATCTAACCAAAAATGCCCTCTACTTATAACTTTTATTTATTTTAAATTTTAAAATCAATCATTTCCTCCACGTATATTTTCATGTCGCACCCATTTTGTCAATTAACACACCTATTTTTATCAATTATTATACATGTTGCTTACGCTTTGGTTTTAGGTTGACCATATATTACTTTGATTAAACTTATTAAATAATTTTCAATTTCATAAAGTAAAACTTTAAAATTTATTTTTTATTTATTACCATTTTTTAACATTTATTTGTAATGCTATTGGTGTAATTTTGAACATCTTATAGGGCCATGCCTCATAACTCATGGTATGATAGTAAGGCTCGAACAATATTCAACTGATGCAAAGTACACCCTCACACATGATGCAAACTACAAAAGACTGAAAATAATACTCTCATGCGGGAAACGATGACGAGGAAAATAATAGTTTCGGTAATTAAGTAATAGTCTATGCGGAGAGCGAAGGGTGATTTTATCGATGTTAACATATCTCCATTCTTAACTGCGGTTAAGTTTGTAATTACAGCGAAGGTGTTTTTTTATGAAGTTGGCTGGGCAAACACTATTTTCCCAGCCCATCTAAGCACCCCACTTTCGTCATTCCTCCGAATGAAAATACGACACGTGAAAAAGTTTTGCAAGAGCCTATTTTCTGGAGCACCGTTTTCTCGACAATCACATTCCCAACGGTGAGTTTCTATTGAGCACGGTTTTTCCGACAATCACATTCCCGTTTCTGTTCTGCTAAGTCAGAGTCGTTCGGGTGAGCCTCTGCACAGAAAGATCAACCACGATATTAAATACTTAGGAATTGAACTTTAACAATACCAGTTGCTTCATAGTCGGGAAACTTGAACCTTCAACCATACCAGGCCTCGGTGGATCGATCCGACAGTCACTTGGGTTTGGAAAATGAAGGTGTTGGCATTGGTAGCGTTATTAAGCTTGTGTTGTGTGGGGAAAGCAAATAATATAACAAAGATTTTGAATGAGTTTTCAGATTACAATACCTTCAATAACTATCTCACTTAGACGAAGCTGAGAGATGATATAAACAATAGGAAGACTATCACAATTCTAGAGTTGAATAACGAAACCATGTCGGCTCTAAATAACAAGTGGTTGGGTCTGTCCATGATGAAAAAGGTTCAACAAGTTTTTTAAACCTAAAGAATTTAATAAAATAGGTGTGGGGCATCGAAACGTTTATTCCATGAAACAAATGAGGGGACAACCTTTTGGGTTTCAATGGAATCTGCTTTAAGAAAGAGGAAGTTCCCAAACGCAAGCGAAAACTCAAGATTTATGTGAAAAAAAAAACGCAAGTTCCCAAACACAAGGGCAAGGGCATATGTAATCGCAGACATGTGAAAAAAATATAATCATAATCATGTGTACTGCTTTTTTTCATGTTGTGCCTAATCCGCTTGACCACGCACTATCCGAGGCCAATAAAAACCACAAAACATTCTCAACCATCATTCTTGTGGCTCCTTCAGATTTATAGTTTGCATTGACGTGAGACTCACGCTTTTTTTACAAACCCATTCCACAACATTGACATCAAAACACAAAAAAGATAAATCTCATTTACTATATCATAAATCCATATTTATCATTTATTATATTAGTATTAAATTCATTAATGTTTAAAAATCCAAAATCTCCCTTTATTTATTTTATCATTTTAGTTGCGGTTAATTTTTAGTAATAAAGATGTCATATGAAATTTTTCTTAAAAGAAAATTTTATACATTTTATTATAAACCAACTTGTACTTATTCTAATTTTAAATTTATAAGTTTATATATATATATATTATATATTATATATATATATTTTTTTTTTTTTCCCGCTCATGTAGAATAATTAAGGTAAGACTCTCTTATCAAGTTTTTTGGTACAAACTAATGCCAGATTTGAACCACCTAGAATATGGTGGGTTACTGTTTTTATTGTTTTATGTTTTAGAATATTTTGATTATATTTTTTTAAGAAATCGAAAATTATTAAAATATAAATTTACACTAATAGAAATATTGTGAAGACTTTAATCATATATACATTTTAAATTATAATTAAAAAATATATATGGCTAAAAAATATTTTAAGGAATTAAAAAATTTAAAATTTAAATTCGTTCAACAAATACCTATCTTTTCTTTTCATGTTGCACCATGGCAAAAAATTGTTTTGTGACAACTTAAAACAAAAAATCCAAAAAATTAGAATGGTTAAACGAACACTTTTTTCATGTCACACCACTCATAAACCACTTTGAACTACTTTAAAATTAAATATTGAAATAATCCAATGTCTGCCCTCGCTTTCAAATACCTTGACTTTAAGTGCACTGATATTCAAAGGGATCAATTTGAACTATATGATAAAGATTATGTTTCAAGTAACACATAAATCAAAATTCCACGGTATTCAGGAGTGATATATAACCAATTCTTCCATTATATTTTAGTGCAGCGGACATGTTGACAAGTCGAAGGGGGGGAACTTGCAAAGTTGGTCAGGTGTGTCAATCTAGAGTTTGATAGAAAATAAATCCAAGTTATGCCTAAATTTGGCTTGTATTGATATTCAGAGTCGTCGAGCGAGTCGACCACATGATGAAGACAACATTAATATAATTTCCATATATCACATTGAAGCGATAGGATACCTTACTATTGCAGTTCCAACATTCGCTCATGTTATTAATGGAATGGACAATTCCCAAATCTTTTATTCCTTCGGTGTACCTTTGCACCTTTAGGGGCAATTGCTAGTTTACATGATCTAAAAATGGGGCTGTTAGGATTCTTGTCTAACTTACAAGAACCTCTCCCACTTCCAAAGCTTTTAATTTTCCTAACTCTTAATGATTAACCAATGCGGAATTAAGAAATGCTTGAAAATAAGGTGTATGCTGGCATGTGTTTTTAACTGTTTATGTGCTTTTAAAATTTGGTTGTTTGTGCTGATATGTAAATACATATGATAATAGACAAATGCAGTAATAAGAAAACACATAAGACAACAATTTAATATGGAGTTCACCCGAAACGGTTGGGCTACATCTCCTTGAGCTCTAGTCAACTCGACTCGCCTCCCTAAGATTATGGCAACAGTTCTTTTACAAGTTCCACACTCAACTCCAATGTTTTACACAGGAACATTGGCTCAGAACACCATATTATCCCTTGGCTCTTGGAGCTCTTTGGCTTTCTGGCTCTGGCTCTTGGCTCTAGTTCTGGCTCTTGCTCTGACTCTAGCTCTGGCTCTTTGGCTTGGGCTCTGGTTATGGCTCTCAACTCTCGCTTCTAGCACTCGCTCTGGCTCTTTGGCTCGGGCTCTGGTTATGGCTCTCAACTCTCGCTTTTAGCGCTCGCTCTGGCTCTCTAAGCTCTTTTTCCCGGCCTTTGCATGCCTCTGTGAGCCGCTCGACCTCCAAACAACTCCAAAAATAATATCTTGCTATCAATTGAGCTCTCTGGCTTTTCACTCGACCTCTAAGTGACTCCAAAGACTCTCTGCGCATTCAGCTTTTTCTTGTTGTTCGCTCTCCTCTCTTCTTCTCCCCTGTTCTTTGTTTGTTCGTGGCTTTGAAGCCAGTCTGCTCCCTAACTGTTCGTTTCCTCTTCCCAGCTCTTTGGATCGCATGCCTCTGTCAGCTGGAATTCCCCTACTCTGCGTCGTCATCGTTGTGTAACGCTGCATAGAGAGGTGGCCACTTGTCGCCTTACGAACTGAGTGTCAATTTTCTTTTGAATGGTCATTATTTCCGTTACTCCAGGATTTGCCCGCGAAACTGATCCTTTTGCCAGCTTATCGGTCATGCCAGACCTCAAATCTTTATGTGTCGCAGTCTATTTTCTCGTCGAATCAGTCATCCATTGGGTTAATTCTCCGCCGTTGATCTGGAGCCTCCAGATCCTACAGTCTTCGTTTATATCGCATGGGTAAGTTGCTTGACCGTTACTCATGTGATGTAAGCAGTTTTCTCTCTCATCCGCTGGACACGCGTCGCTCGCTGTATGGAATCGTGCCGAACTCGGCCAAACCCGCTTACCACTCGAAGTGCACGCGATATCTTGCCGGTTTTGGGTGTGGGACCCGCCTTTTGACATTTTCTGCATGGTTTCCTACTTTCCCTCGTGACCGAGCGCTCGGGGCTTTCCTTCACTGAAGGGGATGCCCTGTGATACGTGATTAGCGTATCAGAAACTGCCTCTGTTTTTGGATTTGGACTCCCCATTACTAATTTGTGCCAGTGCGCATTCACCATGGGCCAACGGTCTGCGCGCTTTGATCGAGGGTCCTCGTTGTTCCGTGCTGACCACAAATTACCATTGTTCAGAGGTTATTTCTGATAAGCTCAATATCCACAAGACTTTGAGCTTCAGCATGAGTTTCTTTACAAAGTTTGGATAACTTTAACAGAGTTGATCCAATTCGGATCATTACATTATGTTACTCTACATACACGTAAATTCCCAAAAAAAAAAACAAAAAACAAAAAACAAAACATATTTTGTATAACATTATTTCCCATCTAACATGTATGGTATAACATCATAATAAAGCAAGCAATTCTTAAAGTTTAAAGGGGAATATAAAAATATAATTTTTAATGTTAATATAGTTTCTACATCAAATTCTAGAATTAAAATTAATGTTAATCTCCTTAATGTTTTTGTCCAGAATGGTTATAATAGGTAGCAGGGTGTCAAAGCTTTCTACAAAGCGAGTAAGGGTTCTAAGGTCAAGAAAGACCCCATTGGTCGGAGTTCAGAAGTTCACCTCCCCTTCATCCAAGGGACGATAAACAAGATTGCGAGAATCCTGAAAAAGCATAATATTCCCTCGACCTTTAGACCCCTCAGCATTATTAGAAGTTCCCTAAAATCTGTTAAAGACCATGTGAACCCTATGGATATTAAAGATGTTTATATCATTCCATGTTCTTGTGGAACCTTATACATTGGCAAAATTGGTTGTTCTATTAACTAGAGGATTAAGGAACACGTCGCTGATATCAAACATGGGAGGACCAGATCTTCAGCTTTAGCCGAACATGCAGAGAAGACCAAGCATCATATATGCATTGAGGAGGTTAGGGTTATCACAAAGATTTCTCATTTTCATCACCATACATTTAGGGAACCATTGAAATTGAAAGGTCTTCGAGAAATATTGATAGCGATGACGACTGGAAAATTAGTGGCTCTTGGATTCCCACCCTCTCTTCCTAGTTTTTTTCGTCATTGTCTAGGCCTTTTGTCTCGTTTCTTGTTTATGTACTAATCCCCCCTTTTTTTTTCAATTTTTTCATTAGGTAGAGAGAAATACCCTCATTTATTTATTCATTTTTATTAGTATTAT
>APFE031513889.1:62427-85494 GCA_000404065.3 Pinus taeda | reverse complement strand
CCATAGTTTTGAGTCCCTTGAAGATATTTGAAAATTCTCTTCACTACTTGAAGGTGAGTTTCATTTGGATTTGCCTGAAATCTCCCATCTATTCCCACTGCATGCATGATGTCTGGTCAGGTACCTGTCAAATAAAGTAGACTTCCAATCATGGATCTATAGGTTGGCTGATGTACGACTGCTGATTCATCATTTGCACTAAGACTGCATCCTGTAACCATGGGGGTAGATACTGGTTTCGCATCTTCCATGCCATACTTCTTCAGAATCTGCTTGAGGTACTTGGTTTGAGATAAGAAGATACTGCCTTCATTCTGTTGGATTTGCAATCCAAGAAATTATGTCAGTTCTCCAAGCAAAGACATTTCGAATTCTTTTTGCATCACCAAGGCAAAGCTTTGACTCATAGCTTCTTCATTGCTGCCAAAGTTAATATCATCTACATACACAACAAGTATTAGCAATTTATCATTTACAATTTTTATATAAAGATTGCTATCTGCTGATCCTTTTGAGAATCCCTGTTGATGAAGATATTTGTCCAAACGATAGTACCAAGCCCTTGGAGCATGTTTAAGACCATAGAGAGCATTTTTTAGTCTGCAAAAAATATTTCGATCATTCCCAATAATGAAACCATCTGGTTGCTCAATGTACACTTCTTCTTCTAAGTCTCCATTTAGAAAGGTTGATTTCACGTCTATTTGAAATACTTTGAACTGCTGAAAGCTTGAGAGAGCGAGGAACATTTGGATGGCCTCAAGTCTAGGAACGGGAGCAAAAGTTTCTTCAAATTCTATTCTTTCTTGTTGAGCATGCCCTTTACATACAAGTCTGGCCTTGTTTCTAATAACTTCCCCATTTTCATTCAACTTATTCTTGAAGATCCATTTTGTTCCTATGACATTCTTATCTTTTGGTCTAGGAACCAATTCCTAGTTGTTGTTCTTTTCGATCTGCTCAAGTTCTTCATCCATTGCCTTGAACCAACATTCATCTTTGCATGCCTCGATTAAATTTTGTGGTTCGGTGGAGGAGAGTAATGCCAAATAGCTTGAATCTTCAACAATTGTTCTTCTTTTTTGGATGCCTGCCTCCCTTTGCCCCAAAATATGTGATTCTGGATGATTCTTTTTAACATACCTGGAAGGAGTCTTTTCTTCTATCCTTATCTGTTCCTTTGGCTCCTCATTGGTTTCTTCTTCATAGGTTTCTTCTTCATCATCAGTCTGATTTTGAGGGTAGTCTTCATCCTCTTCGATATTTTCATAATTTACTTGCCTAGGAATGTATCCTTCTTCATCAACCACTACATCAATGTTGTCAACAATTCTTCCAATTCTTTTATTGTAACACTTATATGCTTTGCTGTGGGGAGAATAACCAAGGAGAATGCCTTCATCCGCTCTAGGTTCAAGTTTGCCAAGCTGTTCATCATTATTCTTAATATAGCATTTGCTTCCAAAAAGTTTGAAGTGCTTTACCGAAGGAGTCTCACCATATCAGAGTTCATGAGGATTTTGAGTGTTGCTCACTCAAACATTTGTTTTGCTGAGAATAACAACCACAGCAAATGCAGCTTCACCCCAGAAGGTTGCAGGAGTTCTAGACTCATCAAGCATAGCACGAGCCATTTGTTGAATAGTTCTGTTCATCCTTTCCACCACTCCATTTTGCTAAGGAGTCCTAGCTATAGAGAATTCCCTTCTTATTCCATGTTCTTCATAGAAATCGAAAAATTCATTTGAGGAAAATTCCCCACCTCTGTCAGACCTGAGGCACTTAATTTTGTGATCTGATTCGTTTTCAGCCAAGGCTTTGAAAGATTTAAATTTTTCGAATGCTTTGTCCTTGTGTTTCATAAGTCCCAACCAAACCATCCTGGAGAAGTTGTCAATGAATAATATATTCTTCTCCTAGAGGTGACCTTGTCCTAAATAGCCCACATACATTTGTATGGACTAGTTCAAGATTCCTGCTGGCTGATCCTTCCTTCTTAGGGAAGTTAGTTTTGGTTTGCTTACCAAACTGACATGATTTGCATATGGTGTTGTCTGGAATTTTGATATCTAAAAGACCACGAACTACTTGGTATTTGCATGCTTTCCTTATTGGTGAAAAGCTTAGATGCCCCAACCTCCGGTGCCATAACTAATGTTCATCATCCTTGCCCAAATAACATTGTTGTTGTCCTTCTTCAAATATGTATAGGTTATTTGGAGTTCTTCTTCCTTTGATCACTGTTTTTCCTATATCAAGATCACGAACACTACATCCATTTGATCGAAATATTACCTCGGTTCCTTGATCGCACATCTGACTGACACTCAATAGATTATGCTTCAAGCCATCAACATACAAAACATTTCTAGCTTTGACCTTTTCTTTCAACTGAGCAGTGCCTTTTCCTTTTATGGCTACAGGGGTATCATTTCCAAAAGAAACTTTCTTTCCCTTTTATAAAGCAGTATATGATTCACGTTTTTCTTTATCACCTGTCATATGCTTTGAACATCCACTGTCGATGTACCATAGATTTTCCTGTCCTTCTACGTAAAAAGCTATCCCACATCTTTCTGGTTGTGGTTCCTTTATTCTCCATGTTTTGGTGCTTAAGGCTTGTTCCTCTGTCTGCCGAAACCTGCTCCTGCATTCAGAATCTTCATGACCGAAGTTATTACAAATAGAACATTCAATTTCATTTTCAAGGGCCGAAAAGTTGTTATAGGTCCTTTTCGTAATTCCAGTCATACTTCTTTGTTTTTGAGCTTCTCTAGTCATGATTGTCTTATAGGAAACACATTGAGCTGCTTTGTGACCAAAGTTATGGCAAAAGAAACATTGACCATTGAAGAAACTTATGCGATTATCAAATCTACCCGCCAAATGATTGTAGTTTCTATTGTCATCCATTCTTGAGGCATATTGAGAAGATTTTACTTGTGGCTGATTGTGGCTTCTATTTATCCTTAAAGTAGATTGCCCTCAATTTTCTTGATATTCTTTGTTCATTCTTGAGGTAAGTTGTCCCTGATTTACCTGATAATTTCTATTAGGCCTTTGCTTGCTCCTCCTTGCTCCATTAAGATAACTTTTGGAAGTGGATGCTTGTGATGCTTCTCCATTATATCCTAGACCTATTTTGATTAGTGGAGAACGCTGCACATTGATAATATCATCCAGAGTTTTAGATCCTTTAACAAATTTAAGATTAAGAGCTTTTGTTTTCTCAATCTCATTTGTATGACCAACAATTTCACATTCCAATTTTTCATGATGCTTTTCCCTTTCAGCCAGTTGACATTGCAGAGAATCAATAATCATATTTTTCTCTTCTAAACAGACTTTGAGTTCAGAAATTTCTTCGTAAAACCCTTCTTCATCTATAGCATCCATGTAGTCATCATCTTCAAAAGCCATTAAAAGTTTATAATTATTACCTCGTTCATCTTCATCACTATTTGAAAATCCATCACTATCTTCATGAGTGTAATATCTTTTCTTATTTGCATTCTGTTTCTTGTTCCATCTAAGAGGTTCTTTCCCTTTGTCAATCTTATCCTTATGATGACATTTGGCAGCATAGTGACCTACTCTTCCACAAGAAAAACATTTGAAAGGTAACTTACCTCTGAATCTTCTAGTACCCCGTTGAAGATTTCTGACAAAATTTGATTCTTCTTCTTCTTCTGACACGTGTCCTGACTCATAGTACTCTCCTTTTCCTGAAGCCTTAAAGGCAGCTTCTCTCCTGTCTGATGGACCTCCTTTCCACATTTCATAAGTAGTTAGAATCCCGTGCAACTGTGAGATTTTAAGGTTTTGTAGATTCTCTTTTTCTTCTATTGCAGAAACTTTAGATTCAAACCTAGGGGACAAAGATCTTAGAACTTTTTCAACCACAACAGCCTCTTTTATTTCTTCACCCAAATTTTTCATACAATTAACAATCTCATCTGCATGAAGAAAATAGTTAGCCACACTTTCATCATTGTACATTCTGAGATTTTCATACTGAATTCTGAGGGTTTGAAGTTTTGCTCACTTTACCTGATCATCTCCTTCATAGCTCAGAACAATCTTGTCCCATATTTCCTTTGCGGATTTAAACTGCATAACCTTCATGAATTCTGATTGAGATAGACATCCTAGAAGAGTACTGACTGCCTTTGCATTTTTCTCATATTTCTTCTTCTCAGTTAGATCTATAGGAGTTGCTGATGGAAAATCATACCCTATGTCTATGATATCCCAGACTTCTGTACCAAGAGATTGAAGATAGGCAGTAACTCTTACCTTCCAATATACAAAGTTTATCCCATCAAAAATCTGTGGCCTAATTGATGCTTCCCTCTCGTAGTTGCTCATAATGATAGAACTTCCTTCAAGCGATCAAGCTTCTTCAGAAGGACCTGCTCTGATACCAATTGTTGGAAATAATACTGAGAGGGGGGGTGAATCAGTATTATCGAATTCTTTTCAATATATCTTCCAGATTTATAATTTAATTTATTCTTTAGATATTGATCATTAGTTTGTATGTCAGTACCATATAATAATGAGCAAGAACAAGAAAAACATATAATCACACCAAGGAACACCAGATATAAGGTGGAAACCCAATGTGAGTGAAAACCACTTGCTGCAATATGTCTCTATCTTCTTTTAATTAGAAACTTCTTTTACAATGATTTTGTATTGGTGCAGTCCTTTACCAGTACGCAGGCTGCAACTTGCAGAGAGCTACAACCCTCTCCCATTTTCCAGTCTCTCCTAGAAGGGAGCTACAACCCCCTTTGCTCTTCTACTTCTTTAAGGACCACGTTTCATAAATTTTGAAACTGGATCCATGAACATCAAATAATCAACAAGTACATATGAATCACCCAATCTCCTTTTATAATCAACCAAGCAATCAACCAATAACTTTTCAGAATGCAGTAACCAGAATAGCAATACCAGTAATCTAAACCCAGAACTCTTCAGCAATAGATAAAAGGCAGCCAACAAATATTTCAAGAAAAGTTCGCAACTTCACCAATAGAAACGTGCGAATATTTGCAGTCCTTCTGTGTCTAAACTGCGTAGATTCACAACTGATCCTTCTACTGCTTTGCATACCTCCGCACCTACTCCTTCTGCTATACTGCGTACCTCTGCGCAGATCTGCACCTGCACTGTCTGTCTGATAGTGTACCTCCGCACCTGGTACTTCTGTTTCTCTGCGTACCTCCGCACTGTGCCTTCTTCTCAGCTATATTCCTCACACCTGCGCCTTCTACTGCTCTGACAATCCCCACACCTGCGCCTTCTCCTGCACTGCGGACCCCAGCACTCATGCCGTGGATCACCTGCGAACCTCTGATTATGGCCAAATTAACAGTCCTCCAATGCGCCACAAATAGTCAAATCCACAGATCTGATCATGCGCCGGAGAGATCACAACCTATCAATAGATTCGCCTTCAATTTCACCTTAATTTAGATCTAGCCTTTAGAACCGATTACCCAGATTTTCAGATCTTAAGATATTCAATTTTCATAACTATCTAGCCAAGAGATCTCCTTTCCTTTTTATAGGAAAGCCCTTATTCAAACCATGGATCAAAACCATAGAAAAACAATACAAGGTATCCAAAACCTAGGTTTAATATTTTAGATGCCAAAACCACGGACCAAAACCATACGATCAAAAATGATGGGGTAAATACCAAGGGCCAAACATAAGAAACCCCACGTGAGCGTGCTTCTCTGCAATGGAGTGACTGAACTGGGGGACCGCACCTTCTGAATGGAGCATCTATGGGTATGACTGCACTTCTTGGTCGGTGTACCTGCGGGTCCGCACCTTTTTAATGGTGCACCTATGAATCCCTTGTTTTCCATTATTTTGAGAGCCTGAACAGAATTTTGTTAGTTGCCATCAAGTACAACACCTGAGCCATAACGCCAAACCTAAATCATAATTACAACATTGAATACACTTGCATAGGAACCTTGTATACCATTGTTGAGAGGCAGAAGCTCTTCATAGTTCCGGATCTGACTCTGCATACATGCGTTCAACTTAACTGCACTGCCCTTCATCATCTTAGAAAAGTGAAGTGGGGCTCCCTTGTATCTCGTATTCCATGTTTGCATTTAATTAACATCATCATGAAATTTCATCGAGATATGTGCTCTTATAGCACATTGCCACTACTATCTGTTGAGATGGATGACTGCCTTATGCGTGGTGCCAAACATGGAGTACAACACTCGCATAACTGTTTAAAGGATATTACTTCATCTAGTATTTCCTTCTTTAGTTTAGCTTGAGCGGACACTGTCACCAACTCTCCTCCTTGCTTGGTTATTAGGCTCCTATACTACTAGTGTAACCCCTTATTGTTATTAGTACAACCTCCTTATTATATTGTTGTACCCATGTACTCCCCATATTGTTACTATTGTGCCCCATAGAAGCCCACTATTGTTATTATTCTTCCCTTACATTATTATTGTTATGTCGGCTCTAATTACATTATGACCCCTTAGACTCCTATATATAGAAAGGAGGTATTTTCATTTGTATCATCCAAGAATTATTCACTTGTGTAATGTAAAGGAGGTTGCTCCCTCAAAGAGGCTTATTTCTAATGCATTGATCTATCTTTTCTATATTCTTGTGAGATGGTTTCATAACATTTGGTATCAGAGCTTTGGATTCTAGCGTTTTGCTTCTCTAAACAGGTCATCGTGGAATTTGCGCTATAAATTTTTTTTGCGATGTTTCAGTCAGTACAAAAAAACCCCATTTGAGAGGAAATCACGTTGAATCTCAGGTTTAAATTTCAAAGATTTTTACACAATATTTACAGAGATATGATCTGAGGAAGTTGGTCTTTTTCAGACTCTTGAATTACATTCCAAACAGGTGACCTGGGGAAAATTGTCATAACTTTTTCTTTGAGCATCAGATTGAAATTTTCTAAGAATTTACAAAAACAGGATGGACTGTAGTTTCCTATTTATATTTTTAAGATCCTAAGGTCAAAACAGTGACGTGGCATTTCATACAAGTTCACTCATCTACAAAGGTATATAATCAGGTCATCTTGGGAGATTGTGCATAACTCTTTCTTGGAGAATCTAAATTCGATCAGACTAGTGGCATTGGAAATAGGACGTAGAGGGCTACTGCAGGTCACAATTTCAGAAATTAAAGATCCGAAACTACAGAGTTACAGTCGTTTCAAGATCAAGCTCTTAAAATCAAGAAAAAGCAAGATGAGGAAGTTTGATGGAAAGGATCCGGTAAATTGGATACTTTAGATGGAGTAATATTTTAATCTACATGGTGTACCACTGTTACAAAAGGTATGTATTGCATCTTCATAATTAGAACCAGATCAATTTTTATCGTATAAAGGGCTTTGTTCTCATAAAAAACTTGTTACGTGGTCAATTTTTACAGATGAAATGATAGCACATTATGAGGATACAAAGAGCAACACCTTCTTTAGTGCAACACCACAACAATTGGAAAGAGTAAAAGGGCTTTGTTACATAGTGGAAAGTAAAATCATGGCAACAAGGAAGTCTACCCCTCACAACTATAATAAGGGAAGTGTTGTTTCTCCTAGCCTTCCACAACCTACAAGGGTTACACCACAACAATTGGAAGAGAAAAGAAGAAAAGGGCTTTGTTACAATTGTGATAGCAAATGCACTAAAGGTAATAAGTGTGCTGAGAAGAAATTATTTTCCATAGAGTATGAGGAGGAGGAAGAAAAGGATCAAGAAAAATCAAAAGAAGAGGATATGCGCTAGGACCAAACCCCAGAGAAAGAAGAAATGAATCTGACCATATCTTGTAAAGCATTGGCAAGAATTACCACTCCTCAAACTCTCAAGATAGAAGGACATATCAAGAAGAAAAAGGTTCAAGAAGTGAAATATTACATCGATAAAGAAGAGATGAATCCAACCATATCTGGTAATGCATTGGCCAAAATTACCACTCCTCAAACTATCAAGATAGAAGGACATATCAAGAATAAAAATGTTGAAGAAGTGAAAGATCACATTGAGCATTAAGAAATGAATCCGACCATAGCTTGTAAAGCATTGGAAGAAATTACCACTCCCCAAACTCTCAAGATAGAAGGACATATCAAGAAGAAGAAGGTTCGGACAGTGAAATATCAGGAAGAAAAGTATCAAGAAACATCAAAAGAAAAGGATACTCCCAAGGAACCAACCCTAGAGAAAAAAGAAATGAATCTGATGATATCCTGTAATGAATTCATCAGAATTACCACTCCTCAAATGGTAAAGAAATAAGGACATATAAAGAAGAAAAAGGTAATAGTGTTGATTGATTTGGGTAGTGCCCATAATTTTATTAATTGTAAGATAGCCAAGGACTTCAATTTCTTCCTAGATCCAACACCAGAGAGTCAAGTGATAGTTGTAAGTGGAGGAACCATAAATTGTGCTAGAATATGCCATAATATCCAGCTATCCATGGGAGAATATGTATTGAATAGTACAATGTTTTCTGTTCCAATGGGTGGTGCTGATGTTGTACTAGGAGTTTAATGGCTACAATCCTTGGGTACAATAGCTTTTAATTTTCAAGAACTTTTTATGAAATTTTCTTCGGAAGGAAAGGAAGTTGAACTAAAGGGTATCACAAGGAAACCAGGAAAGATAATCAACTATGATGGAATGACAAATCTTATAAAGAAATAACAATGAGGCGTAATTGCACAATTATATTCGCTAACTGTTCACACATCGAAATCATGTATTTCTCTAGATCTCCAAAAAGTCTTGGACAATCATTCCAAGGTATTTGAGACTCCCAAAGGTCTCCCACGTATTCGTGATCATGATCATGCTATTCCTTTTATTCCAAGATGTGTTCCTCCAAACATCAAGCCTTATAGATATCCATATGCCCAAAGGAGTGAAACTGAACATATGGTTGCAAAAATGGTAGAGTTTGGTACAATTATCCAACCAAATTTGATAAACAAAGGAAGGTGTGAATGGAAGAATGGTGAAACAGGGAGGGAACTCATTAAAAAGTTGTCGAATATCGCAGTTCCAACAATATTGCCAAAACTTGACAAGGAAGGAAAAATCATATTGGAACTTGGACCAATCACAGAAACAAGAACTTGACAGCTATGGAATTGATCAATTTTAGAGCATCTCATCATGTGGAAGAACTTTCCCGCTGAAGATTCCACATGGGAGGACAAGAATTTTATACAGAAGCATCAAGAACTACTCAAGCATGGAGGAAAACACTTTTTGAATGAGAGGGGCAAGTTAGGCCCCTATACTACTAGTGTAACACCTAATTGTTATTAGTACAACCCCCTTATTATATTGTTGTACCCATGTAGTTCCCATATTGTTACTGTTGTGCCCCATAGAATCCCCATATTATTATTATTGTGTCCTTATATTATTATTGTTATGTTGGCTCTGATTACTTTATGACCCCTTAGACTCCTATATATAGAAAGGAGGTATTTTCATCTGTATCATCAAAGAATTATTCATTTGTGTAATGTAAAGGAGGTTTCCCCCTCGAAGAGGCTTATTTCTAAGGCATTGATCTAACTTTTCTATCTTTTTGTGTGCCGGTTTCATAACATTGGTCATATGAAGTTCCTTATCCATTAGCTCATGCTCAGCTATCAGAAAGTGAACACTTCAACTAGTTGATTTGACATACACTCTGGTTGCGTCAACCAAGGTTGCTTTATGTTTGTGGACATCAGACACAATCACTCATTCCTCAACTTGCATATGAGATGAATGATCCTCCAGAGTTGGCACTCTGTAAGACTACAGAACTCTATGTTGAGACTCATCAAATGAGATGTTGTGCATCACCCCTTCTAGCTGATCTATAAGGATCTTAGTGCCTCCTTGGTCACTTGAAACTTGTGCATCATCTGGATGTGGTGAAGCAAGTAAGCCAACCTCTTGTTAGTGAGGCACGAGGTCGGTTTCTTGTTCTAATTCCTACTGCTCCATGTTTGTATCCAACTATTGAAATGCATGCTCTATCTCATGAGTGAATTCCAGCTCCTGCGATGGTTCACCCTTTCTACCTGATGCTAGCTATTCTGATGAATCCACTACCTGTACGGGCAGTGTTTCATATGTTTTCACTTATTGTGCCCCATGCTGTACCTATTGATGTTGTATTCACCTCTCCTATTTGCACAACTATTGTTCCTTCCAGAGTTGATCCTTCAGCTCATGAAACTCCTTTATTTCCTCCATTCTTCTGTTATCCATCTACCTTTCCATGATTTTATTGTTGCATTATTGCGTTTTCCCCTCTATATCCAGAGATTCTTTCTCTATCAATGGAGTTGCTCGAAACTTGCAGCTTTACTCTTCCTCTATACGATCGACAATCTTCCTCTTACCCTTGTCACACACTAGTATGCTTACCTCTGCTACTACTGCTGCTGATGTTGGTGTTCTCTGGGATGCTCCTTCATGTTGCTTCACAAACCACTCCATAGTGAAGCCAACATATTCATTAGGTCTGGAGAAATTATAACAATATCTCCATGGGTCCTCCTTGGCCCAATGAAATGACCCGTCGATCCAATTGAAACGTACTCTCATGGAGTGATCTTTCACAACATAATGTGGGTCATACGGATTGCAACTTCGAAGGTCGAATGGATACTTCTTCATATGTTCTACTTCGACATCCACTTCCTTGAAACTCCAAATCTCATATAACCGAATCCACAATGGAAGAGGGGTCCAAGGTGCCTTCTTCATCCGGTGTAGTTTAGTTGTCACTCCTACCAAGATATGATATGATACTTCATGTATGATGAGTATATCGAAGGAAAACTTTGATACAACATGTGGAGGCTCCTCTATGCTGAACATTCGTATAAGGGTGTTGGACCGTGCGGCATACCAATCATCAATGTCTAACGGTGCCTCCATTGCTTCCTTAGACATGTAGTGTGGATCCTATTCGAATATCATATTGTAAACTGTGGTGGAAAAATGATTGGACAACCGTGTGATAGCTCCTCTAAAGATGCATTCGGATTACAACTTATAATATTCATTCACAATAGTATTTGTCGATGACCAAGCGCACTCCAAGCCTGGGAACTCCTATCGGGCACAAATTGCATCTAGGATGTAGGTAGACACGTAGATCTCTACTTGCATACCCCGGGTGACTGTCGAGCCCTACATACATGTTCCTTCAACTGATGAGCCAACATGTTGGACCAATTACAAGGTTTTCCTTCTCTGACTAGTTGGTTCAGTGTGATCACCCAACTCTGTGGGAATGTTTCTGTGCTTTCCTGACCATACAGGCGACATGCAAATATGACCAAGTATTGATACGCCTTCCGTAATATCTTTGTCTGGTAGATTTTGTTTTGTGTCATCTTGAATCTAGCCAGCTCCTTTACCGAGTTCTTCATAATGTCTCTTGAGTTAACACTACTACTGGGTAAGTTGAAGGGATTCTCCATGATAGTCATGGGATTTGTCATCTAATACATCTCATCATAATCCTATGCCCAGAAGGTTGCAAGCTTTGTCTCGTTGACACTACTCAAATTCATTGTCTCGGGATCAGTGTGAGAGAAATCCAGTATACCATGTTAGCACATGGGAATGCGGCGTATCTTCATGCAATCCGTAATAAGTCAAACTTGTGAATGTTCACATACACCGGAGGATCTTCAAGGTCTTCCTGAAAAGTGCCTACAAATGCTTCATTGACCTCTTGCAATTTCAGCTTGATGTCCTTGTCTAGAAACAACATGTTATCTTCATAGATCAGTCGATATGCGGACACCTGTTCAACTACTGCTCCTGTTACACTTTCGTTAGTGTCCTTTGATCTTGCTCTCTTGGAGGTCATTGATCATGTACTACTAAGAGGTGGATGAACACCTACATGATCTAGAGACAAAGCAACATGCATGGAAAGAAATCTCTCAGCGAAAGCCAAATCGAATTCAGGGAATGAAATAACAAATACCTGGGAATTGATATGCAAGATGGTGTAATTTCTTCTGGGAGGCTGGGAAACTGGTTGCCAGACTTGCGCAAAAAGTAGTCTGGACTATTTGGGGAGGCTGATTCGGTGCTAGATTTTCGCAATGCACAATCTAGTCTTACTATTGACAGCTGGGATTAGACAGTGCGAAATTCCAATTGGGAATGACTACAGGCTCTCGGAATGCATTACGCAATTTTCTGGGACATCAGCCACTGTCCCTTAGAAATGCGCAAAAAATTCCTAGTGGACAGTGCCTAAGAAGAAATGTGCATTTCTAGAGAGGAAAACAAAGCCTTCCTTCCATGAATTGTGCGATGTTGTATGGGTGAAGGTAGAGTCTAGGCCAAAGGTTAGCTAGACTCACCGACGGGCAACTGAAAGAAAATGTGAACGTGAATGCATGGTGACACTAGCTTTACTTGTAACATCTAATTGCTCAACATGGCTCCCTGAATCAAGGGATGCTTTTTTCATCTTGCCTTTTTCTATTATAGGAGAAAGTAAGCCATGCATGAAAGTCAAGTTTCCTTGGTCTTTGGTGGAAATGGTCAATCCAAATGCTCATGCATGAGGCTGCTCAATTGTTGGGAGGAAATGCACATTTCTGGATGGTAGCTAGGCTCGCTCCCTAGGAGATTTGCATAATTTCTGGGGCAAAGCAACTGACTGTTGCCCAGGATTGTGCAATTCCTGGGCTGAGCAGATGAATCCTACCCAGGATTGCCCAATTCTTGGGCTAAGCAGCCCTACTAGGAAGGATTGCGCAGTTCTGTAGCCCAGTAGGTTGCCAGACAAAATTGTACAATTTTAGGAGAGAAGGGTAGTTTCCCTTAAGAATTGCATAATTTCTTATGGGAGATGCTCACCCTACAGTTGGACCAAGTCCAGATGAACATCCTGTGAGGGGAATGCATCAAAATTTGATTGAAAGGCTACCTTTCTATAAGAAAAACATTCAAGCTTGTGTACTTAACAAAGCAAGACAAGGTGCTATGAAGAGTTGGTCAGGAGGCTCCAAAACAAAGCTAATGAAAAAATTTTGACAGTGGTTGCAGCTACTAAAACACTAGGTGACACACTAGTAGAACTCAAACTCTCTAAATGGACCCTTTTTCTGAAAAGCAAGTCTAACGCCTTCGAAAGTATTTTTCATTTCTCAGTACATCTTGGTTTCAAAGTGCCCATAGGACATAAATGAGTGCAAGTGCATGACAATAGTTCATGGACTTATCATGGTGTTGTGGGACACTACATGCAACTTTGAAGAATATGCCCACTCTTGATTGTCACATGCAAGAAAATGAAAGAAATAAATATAATTTGCTTCATTCACATGTGCTTGCAAAGTAAGACTCCTCCAATGCATGCATGATAGGATCATGAAGTTCGAGTGGAGGAAGCATGATTTGTGTGTGAGATTGATCTTCAATGCATACAAATGAGTGGTGAGGAGCCTTAGGCAATTAAACAGATTCCTGATTAGAAGTGATACTAACCCTAAGAGAGCGGTTTCCTGACATGACCATCAGCTTGGGTTGAAGTGCCTCAATAGTATTGGGTGTTTCAATTTCATAGTCAAATAGATAATGATAGAATGGTTCCATCAAAAAATAAAATGTGATAAGATCATGATTGTGATCGAATATAGGAGTAAATGATCACGAAATCCATGGTCAGAAAAATCAATGATTTCATTGACATCCTTAGGATCTAATGAAACAAATAGAGGTGTAGATGAAAAGCAGACAAATTCATCCTCTTTGTTTCTAGAAAAGAAAGATGGAAGATCAAGTGGATTTTCAATGAATGACTTATCCTCTCCATTGTCGAATGATGGACTGACATCCGGTGTGTCATGCGAATGATCAACAATGGGTGCATCTGTGGATGAAGATACACATGCAAAATCATAGATGGCAGGTTCACCAAAGATGTCAGGAAACAACGAAGGAGGCTCATATGGAAGGGAGTCATACTTTTCCAAGTGTTGATGCTCAATCTCCCACTGATATTCTTCATGAATGAAATCGCGTGTTGGTTGTCGAACACCAACACCGTCAATGGATTGTTCCTCGTTCAGAACAAGAGTAGAGTCCGAAATGGAAGAGCACAAGACAATATCATCAAGAGGAATATCCGATTGTGAGGATGCAGGTTGTGGAACATAATGCATATCACAACTCGATGGCCTCACAACCAAATCTTCGCGAAAATTAAGTGAAGTGATGTTGGGAGGATGTGATAGCTGAAGGGTGTGTGAGCATGATCCTTGACATCACTCTAGAGTGGTGGCGTTGCTTTATGAGGGGATGGTAGATAGTCACTCGTGACAGTGACCACTTCCATTTGAGATTTCATAGCTCCATCACTGAAGAATGTTGAGTGAGGCTTGATTTAAAACTTCTTCTTTGGATGAATAGATTTCTTAACACAATACTTGAATTGATCCCAAATATAGAAAATTTTCATCTGGCTCTTCGGAGCTTGAACCTGCTAGTCATAGATGTTATAGAAATATTTGGGTACTTTAATGCTAATCTTATATGTCAATAAACTAGGGCTCTTTAACTGCTAAAAGAGTTGTTTCATACCCTAAAAGATCATGGTCAACTGATTACATCATTCCCCAAAAGTTTCACTTGAAAAACCATCCAGAATTGGCCTAAATTGGACCATACTAATTGCTCCTCTGTTAGGGTGTGATGCATACTAACTTCTACACTAGCCATGACGAGGCCTTCTATAGGGTGTGATGAGAGAGGATGGACAAATGTCCAAGATAGTTTGCTAAGTGGATGCTCATGGAATCTTCTAAAAACTTCCCCTATGACACCTGCCTCTCTGAATTCGCCTAGGGATGAGTAGGAGATCTAAGAAATCTCTGAGTGGAACCAAATGCAACAAGTGGAATGACATTAATCAAAACCCCAGAGATGACTCACAACCTTGCACACATCTATAAATGGATCCCTCATCTGAGAGATCTAGAGGCCGGAATTTTGTAATTTGCAAGGAAGTGCTGATAGTTTGTTTTTGAGAAAGAGCATTGTATTATTGGTGTGACCTTGCTTTTCATGAGGTGAAGAGGGATTTGATGTCAGATCAGAAAACTGGGTTGTAATTCTCCCTTCTATTTAATAAATTTCTTTGAGTTTTCTTCCATATAATTGTGCAATTGTGAATGTTATTGTTTATGAATGCCATTGTATATTCATTACATTTCTGATTTTTGTAATGCTTATTATATAATAGATCAAGATACTTTGACGGTTCTTTGTTACTATGTTTCTACAGGTACTCTCCCCGAATTTCACTTCTAAACTCCATTTTTCTGAGTTTTCTTTAAAAAATTGCCCGGAGAAGACAAAATTAAATTAAAAAACCATGTCGCCTTCATACCTGTACACTGTAGCTACTCTTGTTACCCATTTTTGCCAAGACGTCCCTCAAGCTCCATCTCCCTCTGCAAATTTCGCCTGCTAAGCTAAATTTGAGCTGGTTTCGGTCTGTAACTCCTGGAAAAGACCCTCACAGTTGTCATTTTACCTACTATTGCTACAGCAGCCCAAAACTCCAAGTTGAAAAATCACAGGAAATTGAACAATGGAATCACCAATAGCCCTGAACATTGCTACCCTCAATGCACCTCACAAAGAATTAGAGTGGTTGCCCTTAGCTGATAAGGATTTTCAAATACAAGATTTAACTGGTCTCAAAAACCACCTCCAAGTAATCTGCGAAATCAGGAATAGTCACCTAAGCAAAACTGATCTTTATGGGATATGGGAATCCAACTTGCCCAGATACTACCTTCCCTCAGTAAATGTCTTCCCACCTATTATTCACCTGTGATGTGCCAATTATCAAACTACTAAAAGAGTAGTCATGTCTCCAACAGGAATTGTTCCCTTTCATATAATTCTTGCCTCAATCAATGAAATGCTACAGTTCAAGCCTAGCTAGCCTCTGGCTCCTCTTTCCATGCGACATTTGGTGGATGAAGGCTCGAAACAATCCACTACAGAAATAGGCCAAATTGCCAAGTTGTTCATGAGACCAGATTACCAACCAACAGAGCCTCCTCCTTTTTTCCATGTCTAGTTCAACGAGACTGGAAGGCTTATCATTGATATGATATCCTATGTGTTGGGATTTAAAACCCTGAATTTCACTTCTAAACCCCATTTTTTCTGAGTTTTCTTTAAAAAATTGCCCGGAGAAGACAAAATTAAATTAAAAAACCATGTCGCCTTCATACCTGTACACTGTAGATACTCTTGTTGCCCATTTTTGCCAAGAAGTCCCTCAAGCTCCATCTCCCTCTGCAAATTTCGCCTGCTAAGCTAAATTCGAGCTGGTTTCGGTCTGTAACTCCCGCAAAAGACCCTCACAGTTGTCATTTTACCTACTATTGCTACAGAAGCCCAAAACTCCATGTTGAAAAATCACAGGAAATTGAACAATGGAAGCACCAATAACCCTGAACATTGCTCCCCTCAATGCACCTCACAAAGAATTAGAGTGGCTGCCCTTAGCTAATAAGGATTTTCAAATACAAGATTTAACTGGTCTCAAAAACCACCTCCAATAGGAATTGTTCCCTTTCATATAATTCCTGACTCAATCAATGAAATGCTACAGTTCAAGCCTAGCTAGCCTTTGGCTCCTCTTTCCATGGGACATTTGGTGGATGAAGGCTCGAAACAATCCACTACAGAAATAGGCCAAATTGCCAAGTTGTTCATGAGACCAGATTACCAACCAACAGAGCCTCCTCCTTTTTTCCATGTATAGTTCAACGAGACTGGAAGGCTTATCATTGATATGATATCCTATGTGTTGGGATTTAAAACCCCGAATTTCACTTCTAAACCCCGTTTTTCTGAGTTTTCTTTAAAAAATTGCCCGGAGAAGACAAAATTAAATTAAAAATCCATGTCGCCTTCATACCTATACACTGTAGCTACTCTTGTTGCCCATTTTTTCCAAGAAGTCCCTCAAGCTCCATCTCCCTCTGCAAATTTCGCCTGCTAAGCTAAATTCGAGCTGGTTTCGGTCTGTAACTCCCGGAAAAGACCCTCACAGTTGTCATTTTACCTACTATTGCTACAGAAGCCCAAAACTCCAAGTTGAAAAATCACAGGAAATTGAACAATGGAAGCACCAATAGCCCTGAACATTTCTCCCCTCCATGCACCTCACAAAGAATTAGAGTAGCTGCCCTTAGCTGATAAGGATTTTCAAATACAAGATTTAACTGGTCTCAAAAACCACCTCCAAGAAATCTGCGAAATCAGGAACAGTCATCTAAGAAAAACTGATCTATATGGGATATGGGAATCCAACTTGCCCAGATACTACCTTCCCTCAATAAATGTCTTCCCACCTATTATTCACCTGTGATGTGCCAATTATCAAACTACTAAAAGAGTAGTCATGTCTCCAACAAGAATTGTTCCCTTTCATATAATTCCTGACTCAATCAATGAAATGCTACAGTTCAAGCCTAGCTAGCCTCTGGCTCCTCTTTCCATGGGACATTTGGTGGATGAAGGCTCGAAACAATCCACTACAGAAATAGGCCAAATTGCCAAGTTGTTCATGAGACCAGATTACCAACCAACAGAGCCTCCTCCTTTTTTCCATGTCTAGTTCAACGAGACTGGAAGGCTTATCATTGATATGATATCCTATGTATTGGGATTTAAAACCCCGAATTTCACTTCTAAACCCCGTTTTTCTGAGTTTTCTTTTAAAAAATTGCCCGGAGAAGACAAAATTAAGTTAAAAAACCATGTCGCCTTCATACCTGTACACTGTAGCTACTCTTGTTGCCCATTTTTGCCAAGAAGTCCCTCAAGCTCCATCTCCCTCTGCAAATTTTACCTGCTAAGCTAATTTCGAGTTGGTTTCGGTCTGTAACTCCCGGAAAAGGCCCTCACAGTTGTCATTTTACCTACTATTGCTACAGAAGCCCAAAACTCCAAGTTGAAAAATCAAAGGAAATTGAACAATGGAAGCACCAATAGCCCTGAACATTGCTCCCCTCAATGCACCTCACAAAGAATTAGAGTGGCTGCCCTTAGCTGATAAGGATTTTCAAATACAAGATTTAACTGGTCTCAAAAACCAGCTCCAAGTAATCTACGAAATCAGGAACAGTGACCTAAACAAAATTGATCTTTATGGGATATGGGAATCCAACTTGCCCAGATAATACCTTCCCTTAGTAAATGTCTTCCCACCTATTATTCACCTGTGATGTGCCAATTATCAAACTACTAAAAGAGTAGTCATGTCTCCAATAGGAATTGTTCCCTTTCATATAATTCCTGACTCAATCAATGAAATGCTATAGTTCAAGCCTAGCTAGCCTCTGGCTCCTCTTTCCATGGGACATTTGGTGGATGAAGGCTCGAAACAATCCACTACAGAAATAGGCCCAATTGCCAAGTTGTTCATGAGACCAGATTACCAACCAACAGAGCCTCCTGCTTTTTTCCATGTCTAGTTCAACGAGACTGGAAGGCTTATCATTGATATGATATCCTATGTGTTGGGATTTAAAACAAGTGAATATGTTGATGAGACCATTTTATCTCTGATGTCCATATTCAGGCTAGGACATCCTCCTGCTATCAAATATGACTTTTCCACTTTCATAGCCAATAAAATACATGAGAATTCCTGAGTCACACAGAGAAGGGGTCTTCAAGTATACCTCCTATATATATCATCTATTTCTCTACTATCAAACATAGAGATTTCAGTTTCCTATCAGAAAATTGGATGTCAAAGGAGAAAGGAGGTCTGTGATCTTTTGGACCTCAGTATTCCACCATGTTAATAGCTCTCTGTACACTTACTGTGAGTTTATTGATTTATTTATACATCCAGTCTCCTCTGTGCTAATGAGAACTCCTCCTCCCAGACTCTCTGATGATATGAAGAAAATTTTACAGCTCTCCAAAAGCTATAAAATTGGTGATTGGTACTTTTACCAGAATCACACTGAGATGAGGATATATGGTTGTGAGCTGTGCCCCTATAAACTGCCAAAATATGTTCCTATGAGACTCTTTGCTTTTGAATACTTCAGGAAATTTATTAACTCAGATTTGACTCACTTTCACAGTGCAAAGAAAAAGGCTCAGCTGAAATTGAGGACCCAACTAGGCCCTTTTGTCATTAACAAAAAGGAAGGATGGCAAGATGCTGACAAAATATTGGGTGAACAACTCAAACTTAAAAGAAGCTTTTGGTGGGTACCTTATGACCCAAATGGCTTTATCATTGAGAGAAAAATAAAATTTAGGCTATCAGCCTATGAACATTGTAATATCCCTAAAATAGAGAAATTTTCTAATCAAAATGAGTGGGTAGAAGGCACATTAATTGAAGCAATCACTGAGGAAGAAAAAATGGAACGAGCTATGAAAAATATAGAAAAGACTCTTGACCTAGACTCTTTTGGACAGGCAATTTTCGAGTGGCCTCAGCAAACCAGAGTGGGTACATCATCTGCTGGAACTTCACAACAACCTGCCCAAGAAAGCACCACACCAGCTGCATGGACATTCAAAGGAAAAGAGGTGTTGGATTCAGAGCAGCACATAATGATAGATCAGCCAATAGCATCAAAGGAACAGGGACAAGGGAAAAATCCTCCTGCCTAGACCAAAGCACCAAAGGTACCAGCATTACAGAATCCTCTAAATGAGGAAAAGGGCAAGAAAAGGGGTAGAGAAGAGAAGGGATTACTTTAGGGATTTTTATAGCTTGACATGTCCTATGCCACCATCTTAGTCTTTGGCCAGCCAAAGAGATTGTATAGGGAAACTTTGATGAAGTATGTGGTCAGTAGCCAAGAAAAGCCCCAAATTTTTCCCATTTATTCCATGCATTTTGATATGGAATCAGGTTGAATAAACATGCTGCTGATCAACAAAATCCATCAGCATCAAGTGCTCCAGCTAAGAAAAACCCTTCCATCTCGCCAAAATATTTACAACAACGTGGAAAACCTATTTTATATTAAGCATGAAGTACAACATCTTCTTGTAGTCCAACCTAATTTCTACAAGTACACAGATGCTGATGAGACTTCGATAAAGCTACGAAGACATCAGTTGCCAAAAGAGCAGTGGTGGCAAAGAATGTCGGAGATTTTATAAACATATATTTTAATCTTCTTTTGTCGCATTTATCTTGGCAAAAAATTCAAATCTCGTGCCACACGCCATAAAGAAGAAAACAACAAAGGATAGGAATTGGGCTGGAGCAACAATACATTAAGGCTAAATCAAATGCAGGTGAAGAAGCCGGGATAGCAACACAGGGACGTCAATAAAGGAAAGCTATCAGCTGACTCATTCAGTTCAAAAAGTCAAATATATCTGACCACCTAGGGTAGCCAACACAGCAGCAATTACTTCTATTTATCCCTATTTCCAATATCATTTATTTCCCTCGTAAAAGTAGATGGATGAAGTTATTACTTGATATTTTCTCTATGATATGTTTTGTAACTCGTTTTGTATAAATACCTCCCCGAGAGATGTATTTGGGGTTGGTGATATCCTCTGGACTGTGCTGCAACTCTGAGGATTTTAATACACAAGCTTTTGAAGTTTACTGTTACTGCACTATTTGAATGTGGATTTGATGCCCAGGGCCCTACTACATAATTCTCGTGTATTTTATGGAACAATAAGTCTTTTCTAACCTGTGTTTAAGGCTTCTACGTTTCTGTATTTCCAAATTTCACATGTTTTTGTAATCTTAGTAATAGAGAAAAAGAATAGCCCAAAATTTGTTTAAATACACTCTGCATTCAATCTCTGTTATTATATATGTTTTCTTCAAGATTAGCATAAATAGAAATTCTTAACTACTCCTATTTCCCTGGTTCTTACATATTGATTTAATGCTAAGAAATTCTTAATTGTTTCCTAGCCATAGTTATTCACTTTCTTTCTGTCTGCATTTTGAAGGATTCTTAACTGCCCTCCAACCACAGACTCCATCCCCTCTAATTTATCTTATGAATTGTTCCATGACTGATTACCCTTCTTTGTAGTACCTCCTTGTGTCAAAGAGACCATATCGAGTGGTTCAACCTCCTAAACTCCATTAGCCCAATGGATTGAACCTCTTAGACTTGCATCCCTGTTCTACAGAACACCACCATCCAAAACTCAAAACAAACCCCTATACATCATAACTAGCCTAATATAATCTAAAAACAAAGCTAAATTATAAAGAGAGAGCCCTCTCTGGAGGCAGATTGGCTAGAATCTGCTTCTAAAAGATTGGTTTTTGGTTACCTCGGCCGTATTCCCTCCTTAGAATTTTCCCAGGGAACAACCTAAGTGTTAACACCTTCACAACAAGAAGAGAATTCCCCAGTTCTCACGACTCAAGAGGTTATTTCTCTCGTTTATTCAGTACCACCTCCAAGTAGTCTAATCACTTCTTTTGACTGGAATCGACTAGCAAGATCTTGCCTTCCTTCTAATGTACCTTTCTAGATCATAGTACAAGTTTACAAAATGATCATGTCAGGCACTATCATAGAGGAGGGTGCATCAGTGATTATCTTTTTCTCAACTGCCTGGAAAGCACTTGGTTCGCCATCGCTTATGCTTGTTACACAGAATTTGTTAGGATTTAACAAAGGAACCAGTTGACCATTAGCGATCCTTCCTAAGTTACCGATAACTTTCGGATAGAAAACTATTCACTTGAAGGTGATGGTAGTCCCAGGACCATTAGATTACAATCTACTCCTTGGACATGACTATGATTATAACATGGAGGCTATCATTTCAACACTCTTCCAAATGATGTGTTTCCCACATGAAGGAAAAATCATCACTGTTGACCAGCTTTCATTTGCCGATTCAAGCATAGCTCCAAGTCGATCATCATCCCTAAGAGGTCCTTATACATCAGCAGTGTCACTCGAACCTTCCTTTCATCCACGTAATTACCATGAGTAGTCTGGTGGATGTAACGAAGCTTAGGGGGCATGCACCCTTGTCTATTTGGCGGATGAACCCAAATGATCTAATAATCACCCTATGAGTGACCTCAGTTGAATATTTATTAAAAAAAAGGTATTACAGAACCATGTGCTGGTGTGTGTTTTGTGTTATTGAACAACGAATCGATCAGATTGGCAATACATAGACATTTTAAATGGAAAGACATCAGAGAAATACAGTAAGCAATACTAAGACACAAAACCATTTTAATAAGGAGTTCACCCTATTCTCTTGGTATACATGTCCGGTCCAGCTTCAGTGGTGGCCTTATTTTATTATGTCTTACAACAAAGAATTTACAATACAGGGACTCGATATGAGCTCTCCTGACAACTGATTTTGCTTGGCAGGATGGTTCATGGATTCCCCAAGCCACTCAGAGTTCACAAACTCTTTTTCTTCCTACCAGCTTTGTGACCTTTGGTCTACAGTGGAAAGAGCCAATTGTGATGCTGAATCCAGATAGATTCCTCTATGGGAAGGCTTGAATCTTCAAGCTCTCTCGTGCTCGGTGCTACCTATGGTCAGCTCAGCCCTCTGTCTCTTTTGCTTAGCTTTACTACTCTCTGTGTTCAATCCTCATCTCAGGGTTTAATGTTCACTGTCTTTCTTGGTCGCTTGGATTCTTCTCCTAATTCCCCTCCTCTATTTTCCACTATCTCTGTTCATGGCTTTAACCAGCTGATCCTATGCATGTTCGGTTGTTCTCCTGCCTGCATTGATTCGCCTTCTGCAGCTGTGCTTGGCGTTCCTTGTTTGGCATCAGCATGAGAACTCAGGGAGTGCCACGTGTCCCTATCTAACTGGTGCCAACATGCTTCGTCAACTTGTTCCTTTGGTTATGTCACGAATACATTCTTTCTCCAACGTGCCGGTCAACGGATTCCAAATCCCTTTTAAATCATAGCTTATTTCCCTATCGATTCTGCTTCTTTCCATCGGGCGCAATCTCAGCCAT
>APFE031513889.1:30464-52664 GCA_000404065.3 Pinus taeda | reverse complement strand
GGCACTTCAACCCCAATCTTATATGTCAATAAACTAGGGCTCTTTAACCCCTAAAAGAGTTGTTTCATACCCTAAAAGGTCATGGTCAACTGATTACATAATTCCCCAAAAGTTCCACATGAAAAACCATCTAGAATGGGCCTAAACTGGACCATACTGACTGCTCCTCTGTCAAGGTGCGATGCATACTGACTTCTACACTAGCCAGGTGTGATGCATACTGATGAGGCCTTCTGTACACTACAATGAGCGAGGATAGACAAATGTCTGAGACAGTTTGTTAAGTGGATGCTCATGGAATCTTCTAGAAACTTCTCCTATGACACTTACCTCTCTGAATTTGCCCAAGGATGAGTAAGAGATCGAAGAAATCTCCAAGTGTAACCAAATGAAACAAATGGAATGACACTAATCAAAACCCCAGAGATGACTCACAACCTTGCACATATCTATAAATGCATCCCTCATCTGAGAGATCTGGAGGCTGGAATTTTGTAATTTGTAAGGAAGTGCTAATCGTTTGTATTTGAGAAAGAGCATTATATTGTTGGTGTGATCTTGCTTTTCATGAGGTGAAGAGGGCTTTGATGCTAGGAGGATGATGCTGGATCAGACAACTCGGTTGTAATTCTCCCTTCTATTTAATAAATTTCTTTGAGTTTTCTTCCATATAACTATGCAATTATTAATGTTATTGTTTATGAGTACCATTGTATGTTCATTACATTTCTGATTTTGTAATGCTTATGATATAATATATCAAGATACCTTGATGGTTCTTTGTTACTGTGTTTCTATAGGTACTCTCCAAGAGGGATAAGTACGAAGAGGAGTTGCAAGCTCTATCAAGGGGGAGGGAGATCAAGCAAGGATTTAAGCGGAAGATCCAGGTTGGTTCCTTTGTGTTTTTCCTATCTATTATACATAGAAGAAATCAAAAATTGCTTTAAACTATTGTTTCTAGGGTAGCTACCAAACCTAGAGGGCTAGTCAATTGAGAAGACACTAGTTTTCCCAGAAACAATGAAAGTGCTATCAAAAACCCATAATTGATTCATGTGGAGTCTTCCATTCTTGTAACATTTTTTGGTCAAGATGGTCTATATCAAAATTACAGAAAGTGTCTTCAATGATATCGTAGAAGTGCTCAAGTGAGTGCACGCTCTTAGCCAATAGGCTACATAGCCGCCAAAGTGGAGATTCGCGAAGTGTGTATACAACAAGAACGTTGGCATGTTCACCAAAACACCTATATTCCTCATGAAGCATGGAAGGAAAGTCATGTAAGAACTAAGGCCAGGCCACTTCACCTTCACCATCATATGTGTAAGTGGACAAGTGATCAAAAAACTCCCTCGTGATGGTGACATCTTCATGATTCGAAAAACCTTGTGCAAGGAGAAGAGTGCAAGAATCCATGATAAATATGCAAAGGTTGAAAATAGGATGAGAGGACACAACTTGTCATCTCATCCTCCTTCTAGCACCAAAAATGTTGACAGTGCTCAACCTACCAACATACCAGGGGATCTCCCTGATAAGAAGTCCCAGTTAGACTATAAATCGTTTGGTGTAGGAGTCCCAGCAGTGTGTCATACAATAATGCTTTGACTGCGATGTCAAATAGAAGAATGTAAGATAACTTTGTTGGTAGCAAGGGTATGATAGCTGTAGTGAGCCAAGGAAGGTGCATGAGAGGTTCTAACACACGAGGGTTGAGATACGTGCACCCCATGGAATCCTATGATAGCATGAAGTTAAGAAGGGAACACATGAGCGAAGATGCATCACAACATGGAAGGCAAGTTAGCAAGCAACCCAAAGTGATGGTTAAACCAATAGCACATTTTGGAAAGATTCATACATACTTATACAAAATAGTTTACACATGCATGTGTAAGCAAACAAATACATATATCATTTAGAGTAAACCAGATAGAATAGAATAGAATACATCATATGCATGAAATATGCTGGATCTTGTTATATTAAGAAGTGTAAGTTCCAGTCATACAATACATCCATGTCCAACCACTAGTTCCGATAGCAGAACATTACAACCACAACTGCTTGCTCCTCCAAAGAGATGTACTGGCTCTACACAGTGGAGAAGCTAAGGCTCATTACAATATTGCCCAAGATCTATCCAAGATAGTGTTATCAGAAGCTTGGCTGACCAAAAGCCCATATAATGAGTTATGAGGGACTATTTATAGCAAATTTTGGGGTGGCCCTTCACATTTCCCTTTGTGATAGTTCATCTACCCTCATGACTCTTCATCTACTCTATGATTGTTACATCCAACTATCAACACTTGACTTACACTTGACAAGACATTACATTACCATGCACATGTACCCGTGTGAGAGAAATGGCTTGAGCAAGCCATGCTAGACATCACTATGACTTAGACAACAATGGAAGACCAAATCCTCAACATCCTTACGTTAATCAACAGTAGCATACTGATGGCAATATTGGTAGTCCTTGATGGTGTTTGTGTGCTCCAAGGTGACATCTTTTGGAACTTGATTCTTGCCTCCATAGAATCCAGGTACACTACTCAGGCTCCCCTATCTAACTCGCATGTAAGCATGCACATGATTGTCCTCAATGCGGCCAGACCAGCAATATACTTGTGCATGATGTCTGCATTGATGGGAAAGTTTGGGCTGGTGGTAATGCACATCAACTCATCGAAGTACGATTCAAGCTATTGTCAGACCCTACCTTTGTCTTTGCCTAGGTGAGAGTCCCAATAGATGGGATCGGATGTGTGCACACCAAAAAATCCATACTCTTGAATACACGTGCATGGGAAGTTTACATACGAGTGATGAGTTGCGGGAGCACTTCCTAGCTCCAGACCTCACTCTGGATACATTCCTTCAGCTTGACTGCACTAGCCTTCACCATATTAGAGAAGTGAAGCGGTATTCCCTTGTATCTCACCTTGTCCTAAGGATGAACCACATTAGATGGTTCAAAAGGTTGACCAAATCCTAGCAATGTGATTAACTTGAAAGACTGATACTAGCATGTAAGTTTGTCAAGATATGTGTTCTTCTAGCACATCGTTGATGCCATACATTGAGATGGATGACTGCCCTATGCATGGTGCCAAACTTGGAGTACAACATTTGTATCAAGGTACAATACTTCATCTAGTATTGACTTCTTCAGTTCAGCTCATGTGGATTCTATCACTAACTCTCCTCCTTTGTTGGTTGTCTGAAGTTCCTTAGCCATTCGCTCATTCTCAGCTATCAGAAAGTGAACACTTGAGCTAGTCGTTTTGGCATACACTATGGTTTCATCAGCCAAGGGTACTAGATGTTTGCACACGTTAGACATGATCACTCATTCCTCAACTTGCATAGGAGATGTATGATCCTCTAGAGTTGACACTTTGCGAGACTACACAACTCTATGTTGAGACTTTTCGAATGACATATTGTGCATCTCCCCTTCCAACTGATCTCCAAGGAGCTAAGTGCCTCCTTGGTCACTGGAGACTTTCTCATCATCTAGATGCAGTGAAGCTGGTAAGTTGACCTCTTGGTGGTCAGCCACGAGGTTGGTTTCTTCTTCCAAATCCTAGTGCTCCATGTCTGTATCCAACCATTGAAATGCTTGCTCTATCTCATGAGTGAATTCATGCTCCTATGATGGTTCACCCTATCTACTTGATGCCAGCTCTTTTGATGAATCCACTACCTATACATCCACTGTTTCATCTATTTTCATATGTTGCCCACCATGTTGTACCTATTGCTGCTGCACTTCCCTCTCTTGTTTGTGCAACTTGTTTTCCTTTTGGAGTTGCTTCTTCAGCTCATGCAACTCCTTCTATGTTTCCTCCATTATTCTCTTCTCCCTTTGACTTTGTGAAATTCACCTGTCGCATTGTTGCCTTTTCGCCTCTATAGCCATAGCTTCTTTCTCGACCAATGGATCTCCTCGAAACTTGTAGCTTTCCTCTTCCTCCATGTGATCGTCGATCTTCCTCTTACCTTGTCATGCACTGGTATGCTTTCCTCTACTGCTACAGGTGTTGGTGCTGGTGTTCTCGGGATGTTGCTTCATGTTGCTTTGCTAACCTCTCCACAATGAAGTCGACCTGTTCATTGGGTCTGGAGAAACTGTAGCAATACCTCCATGGATCATCCTTGACCCAATGAAATGCCTTGTGGATCTAGTTGAACTGTACTCTCATGCAATGATATTTCATAATGCAATGTGGGTGATATAGATTGTAACTTCAGAGGTTGAATGGATACTTCTTCATCTATTTTTCTTCAGCATATACTTTCTTGAAAATCTAGATCTCATACAACCCAATCCACAATAGAAGAGCGGGTCAAGGTGCCTTCTTCTTTCGATGTTGTCTAGCTATCAATCCTGTCGAGATGTGATATGATACTTCCTACATGATGAGTATATCCAAGGAAAACATTAGTAGAACATGAGGTGGCTTCTTCGTGTTGAACATTCATATGAAGGTGTCAAACGTTGAGGCATACCAATCAACAATGTCTAATAGTGCCTCCATTTCTTCCTTCGACATGCATGGTGGATCATGTTCGAATATCATCTTGTAAACTGGGGTGACACAATGATCAGAGAGCCATGTGATAACTCCTCTATAGCTCCATTCAGACAACAACTTACAATATGCATTCACAAAATTCTTCCTCCGCAACCATGTCCACTCCAAGCCCACGAACTCTTGTTGGACACAAATTGAATCTAGGATGTAGGCAGACATGTATATCTCCATTTGCACCTCCAGGTGATAGTTGAGACTTCCTTACCTATTCCTTCAGCTGATGAGCCAACATATTCGATGAGTTACATGGTTTTCCTTCTCTGTCCAGTTGGTCCATTGCGATCACCCTACTCTGTCAGAAGGTTTCCTTTATTTCTTGGCCATACAGTCAACATGGAAATATCACCAAGTATTGATATGACTTCTGCAATATCTTTGTCTTGTAGATCTAGTTGGGTGTCATCCTGAATCAAGATGACTCCTTTACCCAGTTCTTCAGAATGTCTTTGGAGTTATCACTACTGCTGGGTAAGCTAAAGGGAGTCTCCATGATAGTCATGAGCTTTGACATCCGATACATGTCATTATAATATTGTGCCCTAAAAGTTGCAATATTTTTCTCGTTCACACTACTCAAAGTCATCGTCTCGGGATTAGTGTTAGAGTTGCTCCAGTGTATCATGTTTGTGCATGGGACCATGGGGTATCTACATGCAATATGGTACAAGCCAAACTTGTGAATATTCACATGCACCTCATGGTCTTTGAGGTCTTCCTCAAAAGAGCCTCTAAATGCTTAATTGACCTCTTTCCATTTCATCTTGATGTCCTTGTCTAGAAGCAACTTGGTATCTTCCTAGATTAGTAGACATGCAGACACCCATTCAACTGTTGCTCTAGTTGCACTTCCATCACTGTCCTTCGATTCTACTCTCTTGGGGGCCACTGATCATGTACTTCTAAGAGGTGGATGAACACCTTAAATGTATGGAGACAAAGCAACATGCATGCCAAGAAATCTATCAGTAAAAACCAAAGAAAATTTGGGGAATGACATAACACATACCTGGGAATTGATAGGCAAGATTACACAATTTCTTCTAGGAGGCTAGGAGGCTAGTTGGCATAATTGTGCAAAAAGAAATTTGGACTATCTCAGGAGGCTATTTGACTACTGGATGTTCACAATGTGCAATCAAGGCTGACTAGTGACTGTTGGGATTGTGTAATGCACAATTCCAGTTGGGAATGACCGCAGGCTCCTGGACTGCATTGTGCAATTTTCTCGGCCAACAGTCATTGTCCTTCATAAATGTGAAAAACAATATTAGAGGACATTTCTTGGATAGAAATTTGAATTTCTGGAGAGGAAGATAGAGCCTTCCTTCTTCAAATTACGCAATGTTTTCTAGGTGAAGACAGAGTCCAGGCTAAGGTTAGCGAGACTCGCCAATGGGAAACTAAAAGAAAATGTGAAAGTGAATGCATTACGACACTAAGTGAAAGAAAAAGTGATTGATCGTGCATGCAAACATTGAATGAAAGATTCAGTGAACAGATCAACATGCATGTGGGTGAAGCGAGTCATCGAATCTATGACCATTCGTGCGAATCAGTTTCATGCATGTGACTGTAATGAGATAGCAATGAAAACTGAAACGGTGCTAGTACAAGCTATTATGCATGTAAAAGATAGCAAACATTCAAAGAAACCAATCAAACAACACCCACACAAGCGAAAACACAAAAGGTGACAAAAATGTTGAAAAAGACAAGTTGAGGCCACCTACCCCATGAATAGGTGAGTCAGATGTGTTGAAGAGTCTTGGATGTGTTGTGGGATGTCAAAGCTCCAAGATCGATGTGAAAGAATGAGCTCTAATGTGTCGATAAATAAGTCGGAGATCATGACACGCATCCCACAAATCTAGGAGAAAGTGACACTTGGAGGAAAGCTTCTAAACTAACTTTGCATGTAACCTCCAGCTGCTAAACATAGCTCTGTCAATAAAGGGATTATTTTTGCATATTGCCTTTTTCTATTCTAGGAAAAGAAAACCATGCATGCAAGTCAAGTTTCCTTGATCCTGGGTGGAATTGATCAACCCAACTGCTCATGCATGAAGCTGCTCAACTACTGGGAAGAAATGTGCATTTTTGGATTGGAGCTGGGCTAGCTTCCCAGGAGATTTGCATAATTTATGGGTAGGGAAACTGACTGCTGCTCGTGATTGCACAATTCCTGGGCTGAACAACCTTGATGGGAAGGATAGCGTAACTTTCTGGGTGATGCCTCATTAGTGGGATTACATATTTCTACAGGCCAACAAGCTACCAGATAGAATTGCACAATGCTAGAGGGAAGGTTGGTTGCCCTCTAGAATTGCACAATTTCATGGGGGACCTACTCAACCTTCAGTTGGACCAAGTCTGAATGAACAACTTGTGAGGGAAATGCATCAAGATTTGATCGACAGGCTGCCTTTATGCAAGAAAAACACTAAAGCTTGTGTACTCGACGAACCAAGACAAGGTGCTGTGAAAATTTGGTCAGGAGGCACCAAAACGAAGCCAAGGAAAAATTTTGGATGGTGGTTGTAGCCACTATAACGAAGTGGCATGAAACTTTACTCGTAGACTTTTTATGAATTATTCTCCTTTCCTCAAATGTCTCGCCAAGATATTTTATTTGAGGAACTAGTACAATTATGTGCATAGAAGATGAGTCTACATCCTCAGACTCTTTCATACAAATTATCTCAAAATCTCTGCTTAGCATTTGTAGCTTTGTTGTCTTCACTTTTGCCATGCCTTGGTAGGCTATCTAAAAGGGTGTCCCATGGTTTCTTCGACTCTCTTAACGTTGTAATCCTTAGGAAAATACTTTAAAGAATTACTTGAAATATGTAAAATATTGATTTTTCATCTTTCTTCCTAATGTCCCTCAACAAATCCCTTTATGCTTGTGTTAAAGTATTATATGATGTTGTGTCTCCTAGTTCTTGAAAACCATTCTCTACCAAGTCCCAAATATCTTGGGAGGAAAAGAGAGCCTTCATTGTAATAGCCCAATAATCATAATTTTTCCCATTAAAATGAGGTATTTGAGGATTAAACAAGCTTTTTCTTGATGCTTCCATTTCTGAGAGTAAGAAAAACCCTCCCCATTGCTAAATACGCTTCAGAAAGATGTCCCTTCAAAACAATTTTTAACTCCCACTAAAAGCGCTTATTTTTAAACTTACACGGTGTCACCTACTCTAATATGATGTGAAATATTAGGAGGAGCATAGTAGAGAAGTCTTCCTCTCAATAGTTGAGTTTTTGAGATCAAATCACAACTAGATAGGAGCTTAAAACACAAAAAAACCGATGCACAATAGAACAGAGTAAAAATTTGGAGCAACAAGAAAAAAATTTAGAATATAATTCTTAATGCATGAAATACATTCACATGAAGGTTGTAGCTAAAGTTCTTATGACTATTTACACTTTACTAGGGGTTGTGGAGTAGTGACTATTTGTTTTCATGCGCCCACCAAAATTTTCTCTACGATTTTCTCCTCTTGACCTGACACCCTCGACTAAACTAAATAATTCTTCACATGTATATTAGAAAATACATTTCGACATAATTATTTTTTGAGAAAGTCAAAGTATTAAGACATTATGGGTGATTGTACGAGATAGATTATTTTTTGAACTTGCAGATGTTGAGGAGTGTAAGTAATAATTGCAAAATAAATGTTTGACCATAATTATTCACCAACCCTTCATTAAGTGCTTTAATTATCTTATGTGTTGTAGAATGGTCTGATTTGTACTCCCACTCAAAACTTCATTTAACCCATGTCCCTCAGCCTGCAGACAAAATCCGCAACCTGTAAATAAAGTCTACTTGCTTGATTTACTTGTGTACCACAAGTATACGTGTTGTCATTTTATTTAATGTTGTTTTTTAGAGTAGTTTTCCAACAACCTTACTAACACTTAGTCTAATCTATGCACAGGTTGGCTCACCAATCGGTAGCCACACCAATGAGTCGCTATAGGCTCTTCTCGAGAGCACACAGTAACGCACACATTGGATCAACAATCAATAGACACACCAATCACTCACTATTAGCTCTTCTCCAGAGCACTTAACTTACAACAAACAGATCCACGATCTCACCATCAAAGTATCCAACATGCCTCACCTTTTCAGCAACATAACACGGTCGATTCCTCTCTTTCACAAACCTAACCTTGGGCTCTCATCACATAGAACAATGCCAAACTCATCTTTACATACACAATCTCTCAATTGTGAGTTGGTCATACCAGAGAATTGTCTATCAATTTACACAAACCATATCGATTGTGTAGTGAAGTAGATTTGACATATGCAAGCAGAAAATTCCAGTAGGAATTTTGAGTCAGCAAACTTGGCCTACCCATAAGTTCCAACAACAAATATAGCCTCATAATAGTGGCAACATCGATGCCCTCAAAATGATGTCAACAACAAAATTAAATCTTTATTATTTGTACAAGACTCGCTCTTATACCAACTTAAAATTCAATAATGCACACTAAATTATATTGGTCAAATAATATTTACATATATAGATGAAGTTTTGTCTCAATATAGCGAAATTGTCTTTGACACATAATATCTCAATGACACACCAATCTAGGAAGTGACTAGATCTAAACAACTCCTAGAGAATAGTAACAAAGTCCTTTACATCAAAATGATCACAAATGAGACAAATAGTAATTATATTTTCAAGAAAACATTTACCAGACGAATATTGGGGAAATGGAGTTACTTTTGTTTTTTATATTCTTAACATAACACTCACTAAAGAGAGATGGAGTTCCTAAAAAAGCTTGGAGTGGTAACAATTTTTTGGTGTGCTTCTTATGTACATTTTCCTAAATAGTTGAGAAATAAGCTAGATGACAAAAGTGAGAACTGTATTTTTATTTTATATAGTGAGAAGTCTAATGCATATTGACTCTATAATTCCATCCAAGAAGTATATCTTTAGTAGGGATGTTTAGTACTAGAAAGAAAAAGCTTTGGTTGGAAACATAGATAAATCTATTACAGAGGGAGGTGCATTATCTCTTGTACATTATGATGAAGATGAGAAAGAAGTACAAGGTGGAAAACATATCCTATATACACTTGATGTAAACTCTCTAGCTAGGTAATTTCAGGCAATTTCATGCCATTCTAGTTCATGACACCACAATGAGCACGATGAACCATGCAAGAAATGAATGTGTTAGCCTCACTCTCATAATAAAACAATTGTAAATCCAAAATTAGAATTAAATAAATCAAATCATGAGAATTAGGAGTTAGTTCCTCAAACTAGGGAGTTTATTTAGGATGAGAGACTCTCTCCAGCTAGTTCTCCTAGATTAGTGTTTTGTTGAGAATGTATCTCAACCAATTTTGTTCAAGATAGGTGGAGTATCTTGAGATAATTTTCTCATGTATTTATATGTATCATAGACATTATTTAATATGAGGAAATTCATGAGAATGTGAGACTACAGGAAAGTCTCTCATGCCTTTTCCACCAAGTTTGGTTTGGGTATATTTCTGCTATTTATTTTTGGAGTGCTTTATTACTTATTTATTAAATTTCTTTAATTGGTATCAGAGAAAGGTTGAAATTTCTCATTAGCGCATGGAACTATGTAAGCTTCTATGTACTAAGTTGTGTTGTCCTTTATTATTATTATTGCAAAGTTTTTAAGCGCTTGCTATGAATCACACAGTCTGTGGAGTGTTTTGGTAGTTGGAGATACTAGTGTTGTTGGACCTGCGTATAGTCGAGGAAGTGTGGTAAAGTCGAGAGCTGACCAGGAAGAGTGAAAAGAATCCAAAGTTGACTTTGGAGCATCAAGTTGACGTAATGCAACCTGGTTAGTCATGTGGAATCTATAACAGGTCAGCGAATCTACAATGGGTCAAAGTTCAAATCTTCACACACTGGGAGTCTCATCCATATTCCGCCTTTTATTTTCACCCAAAAGTCTCATTGTGGAATTCATAGAAACAAATGCGTCCTATTTAACCGGACAGGCGAAATCAGCATGGTCGATAGATATAGTTTGAGGTGAATGGAAGCTTTATGGTTGATCCAAGTCACCTCTGTGGAAGGACGTGTGTTGTCTTAACTTTTGGCTATAAAAAAATAATCATGCTCCTAAAGAATTATGTAGTTATGCACATTTAACGTTCCTATTAAAGCTTAAAAGTTTTTTGGTTTAAGATCGCCCTCCAATTATAGGCAAAGATTTTGCAGCATATTCTTTGTGCAGTTTATTATTATCACCTATAACATATGCTTTCTCATATACCAGATCACTGAAGCCCGCAGAAATCAATCAAGCCATCAGGATATGGGTGCAAGACTTGAGCTTTGGCTTTGCTCTCTTCTATTTCTCAGATCCGTTTGTCATAAAAAATATTCATAAATCTCTCCCGAAAATACTACAACCATACTTTCTTGAATAAATCACAAGGGCATGTTGGAATGGGTATGCAGAGACTAATCCGATTGTCAGACTCATAATCAATTGGATGTGGAAGAATGGCAGATTGACCAAGGCGTATTCTAGAGACTGTTTGGAGAATTGTGGATGAAATAGAATCGATCGACTCACAGGTCATTCATATGGAAATTGCATTGATATTTTCTTGTGAAAGCCAACAAAAAGAGCCACAGGATTATCCTCCCAAGTGGTTGTGTTAATTCTATGTTTGTTGGCTCGGTGTCACTATAAATATCCTTGCACAGAGCTTCCATTAATGAGAAGAACTTGTGTTTTACATGTTTAGTTATAAAGTGAAAGAGAGTACAGTAAAGATCAAAAACAACCAAACTGGGGAGGATTTGGCATATGTTGAGCATCTGCAGAGCCTCAACTTTGACTTGTTCATCCACCATCCTTGACCCCTTGGCTCTTTCTATCGCTTACTGTATGTAGTACACTTCATAAACAATTCTGGGGATTTTTTGTTGTGGCCAACCCTTCCTGCACGTCATTCTTCTCTTCTAGGCACCACAGTCTTCACACAAGCTACCAGGCCGATGTATGGCATAGTTACTCAATAAATTTTGATAACATCTGTTGGGTCACTCTATGGGAATATCTCCACTTACTAGCTCTTCCACTTAAAACACTTGGTCTCATACATCCAGGTGTGTGCCTCTTTCACATAAGCCCATAGCTAGCACTTTAATTTCATATTGAAACCCTCAAGCCATTCTCGGTGTAAGGCATTCATGGAGCCACCCTTTACGTAAGTCACGAGGTCGACAGCACCACCATCAGCTCCTATTAGGCCTGATTGCACAAAAGGCTTCATAGCCCTGCATACATTGGGTCATCTACTATCCACCAGTGAGATTCGAATAGCACCCATCTCTAGATCCCATGAAGGTCGAGTGGACTGAGAAACCCGTCAGGGTCTATGCGGATGGAATTTATGATTTGTTTCACTTTGGGCATGCGCGATCACCGGAACAGGCCAAGAAACTGCGAGTATTTGTTTGAGAATCTTGCACCAATGTATTTGTTAAGGTTTTAAATATGTCTTAAGGTCAGGCAATATATTTATGGTGTGACCATTAAGTTAAACTATGGTTCATTCATAAATTGAGTAACTGTTGGATATTGCTCATTCGGTTTAAGCCCTTGGTAGAACCTGTTGCCCTTTGCTCAAATTTCTAATACTATGCAATACGTTGATGTGACAAAATCCATAGGATTGAAATCTTGACTTGTATATTGTAAGCCTCTTTTTATTAGTTTATAAGCCATTGAAGGCACCAAAAACCACATATAATTCTGTGATAAAGGCAGTGTGAGCCATGGGCAGTGTGAACCTTGGAGGCTGCATTAGTGAGAAGGCAACATTGTGAGAGAAGGCGACAGTGAACAGCAAGCACACAATGAGGGAGGAAGCAAAATATACTGAGCTAAGTAGCATTAGTTAGAACGCAGTAGAAGGCACTGCCCAACTGTGAAATAGAAAAGCACTGGAGTACTTAACAATTGCGAGGAGTAGTGAAAGAAAGAAATGGCTTTAGCTTCTAAATGAACCTGGCATTTGTAGCTTCTTCACCTTCTAAAACATGCGTGGAGGAGGACTGGATTAAAGCATTGCAAAAATATCGTTGAGCCAAGTATAGCCTACATGAAACCCATTTCGTTGCCCTCCATGTGGAATGTGCAAGTGAGATCGTTGAACCTGTATCTTTATAAGTATGGCTCTAAATTTGATTTTTGATGCATAAAGCTTTAAAATTGAAACTTCAATTTATTTTTTCTTTAAAATGTGTTCATAAACATTATTTTAATGGAAGTGACTTTTCAACAAGTCACAACCACTCACTTTTTAAAGTGACCTGCATACATTTTGTACAAATTATGAGGGGTGTGGCTTTAGTGGAAGCATAACTGATAATAATGAATTCAGAAGTGATTTTTTGTATTTGGAGTGATAAGTGAATTTTAAGGGAAGGTGCAATTTTTAAAATTGGAGAGATAAGTGTGCATTTTTTTAGTATGGAGTGGCAAGTGGGAATTTTATAAAGTAAGGGCTTATTTCCTCGTAATGGAGTGATAAGGTGTATTTGTTATAGAATTCATTTTAATATTTTGTTGAATAAAGCGATTGAGTCAGTGGCGGCAACTTTTGAAGGAAATTTGCTTCCAAAGTTTGCAAGTGTGACATTCTCAATGAGAAGTTTCCATGACAAAGTTGTGACATTGAAGAATGATGTATTCGAGTAATTAATAAAATCATAATTTTTGTCGTGCTTGTGTCCTAGATCTACCTGCAATTGAATAAAGGGATCTTAGGTACATCGTGTGTAATGAATGCGTGTGGATGACTTGTGTTCAAATTACCAAAATTCTCTCCTTGTATTATGCTTAAACAACTACATTCACATAAGAAAGCTTAAGTATAAGAATGCTTAATCAAGCTCTTGTAATCAAGTTGAAGTACACAAGCACAAAGCGTCATATCATCAACTTGATAAGATGATCTTCCAAGCAAGCACATTTCACATCATGTAATCAAAGGAATCAAGTTAAGGATGCTACAAAATCAAGCATTTCAAGCCAAGACGACATCAACATCATCAACACTTTTTGTATCACTTGCAGATAAACATTTTTTAACTGAATTGTATGGGTGCATTCTCTGTTGTAACTGATACCCGAATTTGAATTGTTAAGGTGAATACATTAAGTCAAGTAAGTCTTCAACTGAGTCGTCAAGATTGAACTTGTCATTTGTCTCTTGGGTGCATTTTCGACACTATTCGACACCCTTCCTTTCTTAAAAGCACAGTGCATTCAATGAGTACATTCAAGAAAGAAAAAAGTGTTAGTAATCAATCAAGCAAGTTCAAGCAAGCCATCTAGCAAGCAATCGTCATTAAACAAGTGTGAATTCTAGTATTCTATTCTTCAAGTGAGCATCAAATCAAGCTAGTGTTTAATGCAAGTGCAATAAGAAATAAATCAAGGGAGTCATTCAAATAACAAAGCAAGCTAGCATGTGTTCCAAGCAAGCAAGCATGTCAAAATCAAGTGTGAAAGTTCAAGGCATGACATCTACAACAAACGCGCCAGTGTGAAGTTGATTGAAGCATTCACAAAGTGTCCGTGAAGCATTCAAGGAAAGCGATCGTCATCAAGCGAGCGTGAAATCAAGAGTTCAAGCAACCGTTTTATAAAAATCTAGCAGGTGTTTAAAGCATCAGCCATAAGCAACAGTACAAGTGAGCTTGAATTCAAAGTGAGCAAGCTAACATGGCGACAAATATTCAATTGTCCCAAATTCTTAACAATTTGATTTTATCATGAGCTCACAACATGGTGAACATCAACAAAACAAATCTTGTTGATATTCAAGTGCATCTTCAACATGCACATGAAATGATTGAGTTCCTTCAACTGGAGTTGCAACTACAAAGAACTGAGTTGCTAAAGAATTGTGATGCTTCCAATTCTATGAATAATACAAATATAGTTGATGATTCCAAGTCACTGACCCAACCAACTTCAAGTGTTGAAGTGGTCTGTGATCGAGTTCAACTTTCTTCCAAACCAATCATGAAGCCATGAGAAGAAATCCAAAGTAACAGAAATCGACAACTCTTAGGCTATGTCAAAGATGACGCCAACTTACATATCTGAGATTATTCAAGGCCCATTCAGTTTGACAGTGCTGGGTTTCTTACACAAATCACAACGGCTAGTTCTGAGAAAGTTGAAGAAAAACAAAAATACACACAATCTGAAGTTGCAAACAAATAGACATGAACGCATAATGAAGTTGCAGTCAAACCAAAATGTCTTCATAGTTAAAGAACCGATCATCTCGAAGATGTGTGTTTTGATCTCCATCCTTGTCACCATTGTGGCAAGTCAAATCATTCATGAGCACAATGCAGCAAACAACAACAATCAACAAGATTGAAGATAAATTATTCATGGATTGATCCCTTAGAATGGTCATCCACGGTCAGAAGATTGTATATGTTTTACAATAGCATTAGCTCACACATATTATAGCCAACGGTAAAAATGAAGATGGTACTCTCATGTAGTTGAACAGGGGAGTACACCACTGAAACTCTCCTACACCTGAAGGGGGGGAGTTCAGAAATCAAGTGAAAATAGTTGTCTCTCCTTTCAGCCGATAAAGGGGGGAAAATGTCAATGAAATTGACAGCAGTTGTGAGAGTGAACGACTCGACAACATCTACAAAGCAGCGAGTGGGCATTTTCATGAGCAAGTGAGCATCAACAAATTCATGAGTAAGAAATCGACAACAAAGTCAGTAGTGCGCAGTTTTCGAACACAACAAAATCAACAGTCGTCCACAAGTGGGTGATCATCATTAGCAGATTCGCCAATGGGCGTTCATGAAATTTTTTGAGTGGACACACAATGCTCATTTCAAGCAAAGTACAGTTGGATCCTTTTGCAGCTTAGCACATAATGAAGTTGTCAAATGACATTCAGAGATGAATGAGACATGTAGCTCACTCATGGTCTCTTCATATTGCAGTTTTTTCACGCAAATGTTTTTTGAGGATCAACTTGAGAACTTGGAAGAGAGTTCCTTGTTCTTATTTTGGATTTATCATTGAGGGGTGGAATGCTAGGCTCACTCTCATAATAAAACAATTATAAATCCAAAATTAGAATTAAGTAAATCAAATATTGAGAATTAGGAGTTAGTTCCTAAAACTAGGGAGTTTAGTTAGGATGAGTGATTATATCCAACTAGTTCTGGTAGATTAGTGTTTTGTTGATAATGTATCCCAACCAAGTTTATTCAATATAGATGCATTATCTTCAAACAACTTGCTCATGTATTTATATGTATCATAAACATTACTATCTTGAGACAACTTGCTCATGTATTTATATTTATCATAAACATTATTTAATATGAGGAAATTCCTGAGAATGTGAGACTACAGGAAAGCCTCTCATGCCTTTTCTGTCATGTGTAGTTTAGACATATTTCTACTATTTATTTTCTGAGTGCTTTATTACTTGTTTATTAAATTTCTTTAGAATCTAACCCTACATTAATTAAATTAAGCAATTTTTGTGAATGGTAATTTCTAAAATCCAATTTCTTTGAAAAGATAACCAATAAAAATGGTCTTCTTATTTGGTTGATGCAATCAGATATTCGATATTGGTAGAGACAACTTGCACTAAATATGGAATAAAACATATTCACTAATTTACACCATGTTATTCAAAATAATTTATAAAAATATAAAATTAAGTATTAATGTTTAATCATTAAGTATTAATTTTTAATGATTTAATATTTTTAAAATTTGGAAAAAAACAAAAACAAAATAATATATTTAATAAAATGTTACTCATAAAAGAAAATAAAAAAGTTAGGAGAGAAATTACTTGATATTGATCTTCCGATATAAGCCCCATTCCATGGAAAAATGGTACACGCTCATTTCTATCAAATCTTAGTTCTCCAACGACCCCATTTCCTATTGCATAACCCTGGAAACTCAGCGTCCAGTAAAAACAAATGAACATATATAGACTAACAATCTCAGCATCCAGTAAAAACAAATGAACATATATAGACTAACAATCTCAGCATCCAGTAAAAACAAATTAGCCTAACTTTTATAGAACATATATAGACTAAAAGATTGTTAGCAATTTCAATGCTAAATAATCCAAACCAATTTACCTTAAAATTCAAAACTGGTTTTATCCCAGCATGAATTCCTGTAGATTAACAAAATCATAGAAGGCACAAAAGGTGAGTGAAGGTTTCGTATATTATAAACCTGTATCTAATGTCTTTTGAAACAAAACCATATTGCCGTACCCTTAACCATTTCTGATGCTAGAGTTGGAACATAGATTCCTGCATATGATTCTCCCGTAATGTAGAACTTATTTGAAATGAACTCTTCATATTCTTGAAACCACTGCTTGAACATAAATGAAATGAAATGAAATGAGCTCTCTTTCCAGAGTAGAACTAGCAATAAGATATCTACAGTTGTACTAAACTACATGGTGTCTGCAGAATTACGAAATATACTTCTATCAAAAAACCCGAATCCCCGTGAATCTGAAAATAGTAATATAATTGATTTTCAAGGAAAATATGAAGACCTTCAAAAGAAAATGATGCGTATCTGAAGCTGTCTGCGCATCACCAGTAATATAATCACTTGCGTTTTCAGAATATGAATAACCAACTCCACATGGCGAATCCAGATAGATAATATTTGATACCTGGGATTATAAAAGAATAATGTAATCGTTAGAATTTGATTTGTAATTCGATTGACCAGAAAATTTAGCCATTTCCTTTTTCCATAAGTTCTACAACTCTTGGTCGTTGAATCCTTCTTAAGACTCAAAAGAGTGGTTTAAGTCAATATTTGTGGAGGTTTTACACCAAAACTTGTAGGTGTTGGTAAACTTCTCAAACCAATAACTACAATTTTAGGGTGGAAATTACTGATTTCATTAAAGGTGTGGTGATTCTTCGGACCCCCCTTAAAGGCCCCCTCAAAGACAACTAGGGGAATGGAACCTCCTTCCAGATACCACTTACACCAAAACCCCTAGGTGTTAGTAAACTTTCCGAACCAGTAACTATGAAGGGGTTTTACTTACACCAAAACCCCTAGGTGTTAGTAAACTTTCCAAACCAGTAACTAGGATTCCAAGGGTGGAAATCACTGATTCCATAGAACCTAGATCAAAGGTCTGATACCATGTGGAAGTTCGGTGTTACACCAAAACCCACAGGTGTTGGTAAACTTTCGAAACCAGTGACTAAGATCCTAAGTGGAAATTATGGATTCTATAAAAGTGCCATAATTCTTCCAACAATATTTTCTTCTTTAATCATTAAACTGTGTGTTCTTACAATTCTCTTTTTTTTTTTAAATCTGACCTGCTGGAGTTGAGCGATAAATTTCTTGGGACTTAACTCTTCATTATCAAAGCTATCCACGATCGAGGTAACCTCATGGGACTTACCTCCTCGACCCGTAGACATCGATCAATTTTTTTTAAATGAATGAATCAGCTAGAAAAAAAAAAGTCACTAGGAAAAAAGGCTGTACAGATAGTAACTTCATCCATATAAAAACATCCCTGAAAATACCTTTGCCCAAGAGTATCGATTCAGTTTTAGTCTCGGCAAACTTCCATTCTCTCCGGCTTCAAAGTTAAAAGGACCTGCACGTTAATGAGGCATTCTGAATCATTTGGGTCATGTATGAACCATCCATTTGGGTGGGAAAAGAAAAAAATGTATAAGCATGTAGTTATTATATGATATTTCTTATCTTTATGTTAGTGGCATGTCCCTGTAAGGAGATAACAATCATTTTCTTTGAGAGGGATATAAATTCTACTTTTTAATTATTTTTAATAACTTTAATTTTTTATTTCCATATAATTTATCTGAATTTACATAGCTTATATCCACGGTAGTAATCCGAATAAATCCTTAGATCTATTGGTAGGTTTATCTAGCGTGTAGGAAATTCAACTCCATTTTCTTTGAGATGGATACAAATTCTACTTTTTGGCGAAATCACATAATTGATCATTTGTCCACCGTTTCGAACCAACTAGTGTGGTTCATCGTCAGGACAAGTCGAAGATACAGATCCAGTTTAGCGTGTTATATAGTCTAAGCAGAGACTCCAACGGCTAGAAAGTCTAACGACTATTTTTTAACCTAAGGACCCCAGTCAAACCTCCTTTAACTAAATTAATATTAATATTCTTTATAATTATTATATATATCTAAGGAGTCAAGTAATTGGGTAAAAATAAAACAGAACCGTAGTTAGATATTAAATTTATCTATTTAATTATTTAATTATTAATAAATAATTATTATATTTTTTTCAATTCTAATATAATAATTAACTAATTAGATGATATATTTATATATATTATAATATATATATATATATATATATATATATATATATATATCATTTGAGAAAATAAATATATATATATATATTAAACATTAAATAAATATTATGAAGAAGTTAAGTATGGGTAAATATTAATATTTAATATACTTATATCTTTAGATGGATATATTTTTATATATATATATTTTATATATAATATTTTAAATAATTAAATGGTTTAGTTTGTTAACTAACCATTGATCCAATCTATTTTTTAGTAAATATATTCTTTCTAGAGATTTATATAATGGATTTAATAACTTAACATTAAATATATTATTATATTAGGAATTGAAAAATATTAATTATATATATTTATTAATGATTTAAATAATAAAATAGATAAATTTATTATCTAACCAATGATTTAATAACGTGACACTAAATATATTATTATTAGGAATTGAAAAATATTAATAATATATTTATTAATAATTTAAAGAATTAAATAGATAAATTTAATATCTGAACACGGTTCTGTTTTATTTTTACCCAATTTACTTGACTCCTTAGATATAATAATAATTTTAAAGAATATTAATATTAATTTAGTTAAAGGAGGTTTGACTGGGGTCCTTATGTTAAAAAATAGTCGTTAGTCTTTCTAGCCGTTGGAGTCTCTGATTAGACTATATAACACGCTAAACTGGATCTGTATCTTCGACTTGTCCTGACGATGAACCACACTAGTTGGTTCGAAACGGTGGACAAATGATCAATTATGTGATTTCGCCAAAAAGTAGAATTTGTATCCATCTGAAAGAAAATGGAATTGAATTTCCTACACGCTAGATAAACCTACCAATAGATCTAAAGATTTATTCGGATTACTACCGTGGATGTAAGCTATGTAAATTCAGATAAATTATATGGAAATAAAAAATTAAAGTTATTAAAAATAATTAAAAAGTAGAATTTATATCCCTCTCAAAGAAAATGATTGTTATCTCCTTACAGGGACATGCCACTAACATAAAGATAAGAAATATCATATAATAACTACATGCTTATACATTTTTTTCTTTTCCCACCCAAATGGATGGTTCATAGATGACCCAAATGATTCAGAATGCCTCATTAACGTGCAGGTCCTTTTAACTTTGAAGCCGGAGAGAATGGAAGTTTGCCGAGACTATAACTGAATCGATACTCTTGGGCAAAGGTATTTTCAGGGATGTTTTTATATGGATGAAGTTACTATCTGTACAGCCTTTTTTCCTAGTGACTTTTTTTTTTCTAGCTGATTCATTCATTTAAAAAAAATTGATCGAAATAGCCGTTAGTCTTTCTAGCCGTTGGAGTCTATCCTTAGACTAACCGTTGGAGTCTATCCTTAGACTATATAACACGCTAAATTGAATCTGTATATCTTCAACTTGTCCTGAGGATGAACCACAACCACACTGGTTGGTTCGTCACAAATGATCAATTATGTTATTTCACCAAAAAGTTTTTAAACAAATGTTATGGATCACAGAAGTCTAAATTCCTTGACAAATTCTACTTTTTAATTATTTGAAAAAATTTTAATTTTTTATTTCCATATAATTTATCTAAATTTACATAGTTTACATCCACAATAATAATAGGAATAAATCCTTAGATCTACCAGTAAGTTTATATTATCTAGTGTGTAGGAAATTTAACCCCTTAACTTAAATAGTTCACTTATATAGAGTTATAAATAAATAGTCAATTTAAAAAGTTGAACCTTAATCGCTGAGCTTGATTCAGCGCCATCAAAAAATTGGCCGCGCCCATGTCGGTTTGATTCCCGAATATACAAACAATGTAATTGACTCAAAGATGCCCAACCTTAACTAACTATGTTCGTATAAGAAACTAGCGAAACTCGAGAGTTGAATCTTAACTAACCATGTTCGTATATGAAGCCATCAAAACTTGAGGCACCAGGACCGCCGTTCAGCCAAAGAACAACAGGATCTGTCGTTGCATTTCTTTCTGATGTAACAAAATAGTAATAGAGGTACTTTCCACTATTCTCGTCTATCTTTATATATCTACACAGCACAAATTAAATAAATAAATAAATAACATCATTGTAAACACACTACAATAATTGTACAGAAATTTCGTGGTCACGGTTGAAACATGTTCAGAGGCAAATCCGTCACAGAATTTTAACTTCAATGGACTTCAAACTAGCAGACAATCAAAATAAATATAGATGAAGATTATCCCTACCCTGCATAATGATCTGAAGCAAGGCTACCGTTGTAGCCAGGCACAGATGTGAATCGTGCATTTGGAGGGGCTGCTTCTGTGTAGCTTGTATACGTGTGCAGAGCCACCAATAGAAGAAGGTAGCATGTCCACATAATTTTTCCAAAATCCATTGTGAAAACGCCTTCAATATTTTCTCGTAATACGGAATGCCTGGTGCCATATTTATCCAATCAAACTCGAGCTCTTGTCAATTGCTTAAAGAATACTTAAGTTTAGACAAAAGATTTAATGCCATAACAAAATGCTTTGTTCCAATCATAGAAATTTAACAGGAAATACGAAAACTCAACGACTTTAGGAAATTCTTAGTGAATTTTAGGTCAAAATAATGAGCTTATGTCTGATCTCAGCTATCCTATGCTTCGCTGACATGTGAACTCGACTCTAAATTTTTTCTCCGAATGCCCGTAAAGACTTCGATTCTTACTTGAAACCTCTTGATTTGCAGTACTCTAACTGATGATAGACATGAAACCTCTTGATTTGCAGTACTTAACTGTTAAAGGACTGTTGGGCTTATAGTGAAAGCTTACCTCTGAATTATTAAGTCCTTCGTGGTAGGTCTGCTGAATCTTGAACTTCCAATATATAGATTTCTCAAAGGAGTCAGTTTAATTGGTAGTAGTTTTGTATTTTTACTAAGGAATCAGGTAGAGATAATTTTTCATAAGATTATGAATTTAAGTTGTTCATGGAGTGACTGGTAAAACCCTACTTACCAAGTTCCCCAATGTTGGGGAGAAAAATTAGAAAATACCAGAAGTTCCAAAGTAGCATTGGCTAGAGAAAATAGAAAATACGACCATACTGTTCGTTTCATTGATACTAGCTTTAAAATTTTATATTTAGAAAAGAATATATA